>JZKD02S0404295.1:126944-153454 GCA_000966675.3 Picea glauca | reverse complement strand
CATTCAAAGAGAGGGTTATTCTTAAATCAAGAGAAGAAAAGAAGACTATCATTGACAAACCCTCACTAGAGAAATTGGCCTCTACAATCTTGGGCCTGGAAGAAGTAGAAAATTTTAAAGACACTAAGGTAACCTTCCTGAAATCTAAAGCTCGAGACTTGGACATTGACTATTTGGTCGATGAGGAGCAAGACGACATGGCTTCTGAAGAAAACCTGCCAAGAAGATTAGGTCATAAGGAATCAAGAATCATTCAGGAAGAACAAGCAAACAAAGATATTCAACTTGCATCTCAGAACACCATCCCAAAAATACTTGGATCCTCTAATCCGTTGAAAATCTCTGGCAGTAATGTAGCAACCAAAGGGTTTTTTTTCCATAACCCTCCAAATTAATGATTATTGTCCCTTGGAATTGTAGGGGATTAGGCAAGACTCCAAAATCCTCTGTTACTCGAGATCTTATTTGTAATGAGAAGTTGTCTATTCTCCTGCTCCAAGAGGCTAAAATGAAAGTTGAAGATATTAGGAAAACACCTCTGGGAGTGACAAAGCATTAGGATTATATTGCATAATATCATGCCAGGGGCACCTCTGGGGTCTTTGCACTTCTTGGAACAAGTGTGAGGTTTGCTTGGTTTCTTCCCTTCAAACTTCCCATTAGATTTTATCTAAGTTTAAATATGTCTTGAATGGAAATTTTTTGTAGTGGTCAATATTTATTTTCCAGCTAACCCCCTGGATAAGTCAGCCTATTGGAACTCTATTCTAAGTTTACAGGATTTTAGGGTCCCCTCAAACTGCATTCTTGCTAGAATTTCCAACATGATCAGGAGCAGCTCTGAAAAAAGAGGGGGGTTTTTGGCAGAGATCCATCCTGGGAGAGAATAAAAGAACTTGTAACCAACTGGGATCTTATTGATGTAACTCCCCTCAGGGGGAAATTCACATGGACCAATAAGTGCCTTGGTTTTGGCCATATTGTTGCTTGTTTGGACCATTTTCTTGTACATAGTGGTTTCATTTCAACAAAATCTTTCCGTAAATCCTTTATTCTTCCCTTGTTGACCTCCGATCACAAACCCATCTCTCTCCACATTCTCCATCTCCCTGACTACGGTCCCCTCCCCTTTCACTTTCTTCCCCTTTGGCCCGATATGCCTGACCTGGATCAATTGGTTGCTAATGCTTCACACTCTTGGGTTTCTAAAAACTTGATCTATATTTGGGAACAAAAACTTATATTGGTAAAACGATCTATCAAAAGATGGGCTAAATATTCCTTTTATTACCCATCTTAGGTTCTACATGAATTAAAGGGTAGGCTTAAGTCCCTTCAAATGAAAATGGAAGAAGATGATCCATCTACTCATTTGATGCAAGAGGAAATACAACTCCAAACTCAAATTCAATGAGAGATCAAAAGGGAAGAGGAATATTGGCACTTCAACTATTGAATTCTATGGCTTAAAGAGGGAGACATGCACACTAATTTTTTTCACAAACAAGCACGGTTGCGCCTCTCAAAACAAAATGTTGTAGCTATCACCTTGGAGGATGGATCTAGAATCTCTGATTTTGAGAGTATAAAGGTGGCAGTCCAAAGTCACTTTGTTGATATTTTCTCTCAGTGGGACATGGAAGCTAACCAAAATATTGAAGCTATGCTAGAGCATATACTAGCCATCATTTATGAGGAGGAAAATCAGATCTTGACTTGCCCTATAGAGAAAGCAGAGGTCTTTGCATTCATTTGGAGCTTCAGGTTAGACAAGTCTCCTGGACCATATATGTTTCCTATATCCTTTTACAAACATTTCTAGGATCTCATTAAGTCAGATCTTATAAGAATGTTGTGTTATTCTCATAGATCATTCAGACTGGGGGAAATGCTAATTCATCCTTTTTAGCCTTAGTCCCCAAAGAAACAAATCCTTATTCCTTCTCCAGACTTAGACCCATTTCTCTATGTAATTATTCCTATAAAATTTTAACCAAGTAGTCCAAGAGGCCATTCATACTAGATTTTTGACAAAGGAGAATGGTATGGTGATTAAACTTGACATGGCTAATGATTTTGATTGTGTTCGTCACTCTTTTCACTTTCAGGTTTTCAAAAAATTTGGGTTTGGTGTGGAATTCATCAAATGGATAGAATCATGCATTAGTGCCCCCTGGATTGCTCCCCTTCTCAATGGGTGTCAGGAAAAAAAATTTCAGGGCAACAGAGGGCTACGTCAAGGAATCCCCCTTTCTCCTCTGTTGTTCATCATTATGGAATACTTTCTAAGCCACAAGCTAGATCATGAACATGATATTGGTAATCTTCCTCGCCTCTAGATGGTTCGTGGACTCAAAAGTCTCAACCATTCATAGTTTGTTGATGACACTTTGTTTTTAGGGGGATCCTCTTGAATCATTGCCACTAGGTTCAAGTAGGTTCTCAACTCCTTTCTCGATGCCTCTGGGGAACGATAAACCATTGAAAATGCCAAATTATGGAGTGGAATGATAGTGCTCAGGTAATGAAAACCATTTCTCGTATTTTTCAATTTTCTATTTTTTGTAATTGGTCTTCCTTTTGATACTTGGGCATTCTGATTTCCTTAAAGAGTTCAGTCTCTCAATATTGGACACATATTCTAGAGAAAATCAACATGAAATTTACTCAACAGGATTCTCAGTGGCTCAATATGGTTGGCCGAGTCATCCTCATCAAGGCAATCTTCTCAACATTGCCTATTTATTAGTACTCCACTCTACTTCAATTTTGGAACCCTTTCACACTGTAAGATGCTTTTGTACCACCCCACAATGTGAAGTTGGTGATTGGATAAAACACCCTTCTAAGTATTGACCCTTCTGAGTTGTAACAATTGTCTTAAGGACCTATGAATACATGTAAATTTATCTTTGATCCACTTATGTAAGTGACCTATGGGTCAAGGTGGTCCCCATGGGGAACATAATATATAAGGTTGTAATAACTTGCTCGAGGGCATGTGAATACATGTAAAGTTGTTGAAGTTTGAGTAGCTCCAGAAGATATTCTTATTGTATCTATATTGTATTAGACCAAGTAAAAACCCTAAAGAATAATATTATGTTGTATTTGTAAAGTCGACCCTATTGTGCCTTTGTAAAAGTTAAATGTAAAATAAAAAGTGTCAATTGTACAAGTTGGCCCTGACCTAATTACTAGGTAACTCAACTTGTATTTGTAAGAGGCTAGGCGCCTCATTTGAAGAACACACACAACACAAGTTCGCTCTCTCAAAGAAAAGTGTGCAAGTCTTAGGAGGAGACACAACTACATAGTAAGGTTGTTTTCATGGAGGGTTTTGGTTATCTCTTGGAGGCCTATCTTGGTATAGTGGTGCGCTACCCTATTCTGGTTAGGGTTTCTGGTCTATCTTTTGGCTATCTCTTATTTTGTGAGATCTCTCTTGGAGAGAGATGTTGTACTTGTTGACAAATCTATATTGAATAAGATTTGCTTGGTTTTCTCCCCCAAGAGGGTTTCCCAGGATAAATCTTGTGTATACTATGGATATCTTTATTTCAATGATCCTTATGCATGCAATTATTGTTTTAATAGTTTAAAGTTAAAGAATACTGAATGCACTTAAATTCTTAATCAAAATTTTAACATGGTATCAGAGTTGGCCTGAAAGAATCCATTTTCATAGTCTAGAGGAATTATCTAGGGAAAACAAGAGCATAGGAAGACTCTCCTAACCCTAGTGCATCTTTTCCCTAGACCAGTCTTGCAATTTTTGTAGTTTCTAAAGATTAGGTTTTCTGCATAAAACCCTAGGTGATGACATCGCCCTCTTTCTAAAGGACACTATTCAAGATAAATCCATCAAGGAGTTCGCCTAAGGACGACACATCTATTCTCTAGATCGGATCTCAAAAGTTCTCAAGTTGAAAAATTAGGGTTTCCTCATGAAACCCTATATCAAGACGTCTAGGCAGCTATAGACTGAAGTTGGAGCAGTTCAGTTTGGCATAGCACACTCTCTGGTAAGATCATAATCCTTTCTTTGATTTTTTTTTATTTTCTTATTGTATTTTCATCCAAGGGAAAGATGACTTCTAGAACTAAGCTTGATGAGAAGCTTGAGGGTGTTGATAACTTTCGAACATGGAAGTATAGAGTGATGCTCATTCTAGAAGAGAATGATCTAGAAGGTTTCGTTAAAGAAGAAGTTCCATAACTAGAGGAAGATGTGTCCAAGGAAAAACACAAGAAGAATTTGGTCAAGGCAAAGAGGATCATTGCAGATTCTATCAAGGATCACTTGATCCCTCATGTATCATTGTTGAAGACTCCAAAGAAAATGTTTGATGCCCTATCTTGATTATATGAAGGAAATAATATCAACTGGAAGATGACGTTGAGAAAAAATCTCAAGAGTGTAAAAATGCAGAGTTTAAAAACCACTCAATCCTACTTCACAAGGGTGTCTCAAATTAGAGAAAAAATTGAAGCCATTAAAGACACAATCGAAGAAGATGAACTAGTAATGACTACATTGAATGGTCTCCCAAGATATTGAGAATCATTCATTCAGGGAATCTATTCAAAAGAAATTTAACAAGGTTTAGCAGACTATGGGAGGATTGCACTCAGGAAGAAGCTAGATTGGAAGCAAGAGAAGAGAAACTAGGTGATGAGGAAAACCAAGCTCTAGCAACACATACAAGAAAAGGAAAAAGAAATAAAGAGGTTCACTCACACAAAAAGTCTCAAGGGTCAAAAAAGACACAATAGTTTCAAAAGTATTACTCGAATTACAGATGCTAAATCTGCCAAAATATGGGACACATTGCAATAAAATGTCCCCACTCAAAAGATCATGTCAGAAAATGAAAGTATAAAAGAAAACATGCTCATGCCCCAAAAGACGATGAACCTGATAAGAAGAGAGCCAAAGAAGATGATTCAAGAGAATAATATGTATTGATATCAACTTTTACATGAACAATTACTCATGCAAGTGACACATGTATTATTAATAGTGGTGCTTCTAAGCACATGACATGTTACAAGGATTCTTTCTTAGAATTAGTTCATAAAGATTCACCTCACAAGGTGAAGCTCGGTGATGACTATCAATATCCCATTAAAGGATTAGGAGAAGCTTCTTATAGATTGGATTTCGAAAAACCTATGAATATGAAGGATGTTTTGTATGTATCTGGATTGAAGAAGAATCTCCTTTCTATCTTAGCATTGGATGAGAAAGGATTCAGAGTTGATTTCATTGATGGTGAAGTTCTCATGTGGCCAAGAAGAAAGTCTATTGATGATGTTGTGGTGATTGGTGTTCAAGAAGGAGGTTTATACAAAATGAAGGGACATTCAAATTCATCATTAGTACATAGCACAATTACTATGAGTGAACTATGGCATAGGAGATTTTCTCACATACATTACAAAGCATTACCATTCATGAGCAAGATGGTGATAGGTTTGCCAGAAATCCAAGTGAATCATGAAGGCATATGCAAGGGATGCACACAAGGCAAGTACGTGAAGACACCATTTCCAAGCAATGATAGCAAAGCCAAAGGAGCCTTGGACATCGTAAATTCAGACATGTGTGGACCTATGTCAACCACTTCACTTAGCAGATATGTACATTATGGTTCATTTATTGATGATTTCTCACATAAAACTTGGATTTATTTTTTGAAAGCTAAAAGATAAGTATTCAACAAGTTCAAAGAATTCAAAGCACTTGTTGAAAACCTTTTTGAAAAGAAGATAAATATTTTGAGATCAAATAATGGAGGAGAAATCACAAGAGATGAATTCAAGGAATTCTTCAAAGAAGTTGGGATTAAGAGGGATCTCTCTACTCCCTACAATCCTCAACAAAATGTTGTGACAGAAAGGAAGAACTGAACAATCATGGAAGCAATACAGGCCATGATTCATGATCAAGATTTACCGATGCATCTGTGGGAAGAAGCTGCCAGGACCATTGTATATGTGTAGAACAAAAGTCCCCACTATGTACTTGGGAACAAGACACCAGAAGAAATGTTTACAGGTAAAAAGCCAGGGGTCAGCCACCTAAGGATATTTGGTTGTCCAGTATATGTGCATGTTCCCAAGGACAAGAGATCGAAGTTGGAACCTTCAGGTAAGAAGGGTATATTTGTTGGATATAGTGAGATATCTAAGGCATACAGAGTTTACATACCTGGTCACTAGTAGATTGAGACTAGAAGAGATGTCACCTTCGATGAGGACACAACTTTCAGTAGATCGAGACAAAATAATTCAGATGAGTTCCATGATGAGGAACCTGAAGCTCCCAGAGTTTCAGATACATATGCAGGCAATGATGTTGTGCTAGAAGATCATGATATGGAAGAACCACAAAGACCTGTCGATTCATCCCGAGAGATGAATACAAAGAAGAGAAGACCAACTTGGGCTTGAGAAATTATTAGGATGCATAAAAAATTGGTGCTCTAGATGGATCCTTCAGAGAAAGCAAGAGACCACGACCATACTCTATTTATGTTGAATTTATAAGTGAAATTATTGATGCTGAGCCTACCTGTTATGAAGAGGATGCAGAGAATAAAGAATGGAAGGATGCCATGATTGAAGAGTACCAGTACATTGTAAACAATGATGTTTGGGATGTGGTTCTGAGATCGAAAGAGAAGATAGTGGTAAGTTCCAAGTGGATTTACATGATGAACACAAGGCAAGGTTCATGGCACGCAGTTTCTCCTAGAAAAAAGGAATAGATTATGAGGAGACATTTTCTCATGTGGCTAGATACACTTAAATTAGAGCTATACTTGCAATAGTTGTAGTAATGAAGTGGAAGGTACACAAGATGGATGTGAAGACAACTTTTCTAAACGGTGTAATAAAAGAGGAAGTGTATGTGGAGTAGCCACAAGGTTTCGATACACATGACAATCAAACCAATGCGTGCATATTAAAGAAATACTTGTATGGATTAAAGAAAGCACCCAGGGCATGGTACGGTAGAATTGACAGTTTCTTGATGAGCTTGGGATTTACCAAGAGTAAAGAGAATTCTAACCTTTACTATAAGGTTGTGGATGGTGGGTGAATGATACTACTATTATATGTGGATGACTTGTTTCTAACGAGAAATGAGAAGCTCATCACTGAGAGTAAGAGGAAGCTTGCTACAGAGTTCGAGATGAAAGACTTGGGTATGATGCATTATTTCTTAGGTCTAGAGGTATGGCAGAGACTGAGTGTTCCTTAACCAAGGAAAATATATTGTAGAGATTCTAAAGAGATTCGAAATGATGGATTGTAAATCCATGCCTACACCAATGGTGACGAATATGGATTTATTGAGTGATACATATTTATAGACAGTAGATGCCACCATGTACTTAACGAACACAAGGCCAGATATATGTTTTGCGGTGAACACATTGAGTCAGTATATGGTCGAACCTAGAAGTGTTCACTTGATTGCAAAAAAACATGTGTTGAGGTACCTAAAAGGTACAATTGACTATGGAATCATATAGGTTTTAGATCATGAAATAATCCTTTAAGGATTTACTAATTCAGATTGGGCCGATAGTGTTGTAGAACAGAAGAGTACATCTAGATGTTGCTTCAGTTTTGGATCAACTATGATCTCATGGTTTAGCAGGAAGCAGACTAGTGTGGCACTCAGTTAGCTGAGGAAAAGTATATAATAACATGTTCAACTAGCAAGAAAGCAATGTGGATTCAGAAGCTTCTTGCACGATTGTTTGATCTCGAGTTAGAGGCGACTTGTATCTGGTGTGACAACCAGAGTTGTGTGAAGTTGTCAGAGAACCCGATGTTTCATGACAAGTCCAAGCATATCGAGATTAGGTACCATTATGTCAAAGATATGGTGCAGGAGGGAGCAGTGAAGCTCTAGTACCTCTCTACAGATGAACAAATAAAAAATGTGTTGACCAAGCCTCTGTCAAGAGTGAAGTTTGTCTACTTCAGGACAAGATTGATGTGGTCCAGGACTTCCCTAGTAAGAGAGAGTGATGAGTTACATATGCGATTCTAGGGAAGCAACATCAGGGTGTGGCAGTAGCAATGGGTAGTCATTCATTGGCACATCACTGAATATGGAACCAATCAGCATGACCTCACACAAGGTCAACAAATGTCGAGCCTTCAGGGCTGGCGAGTTTCCCAGCTTTTCAAGATGGAGGGCCAACCTGTGTGGTTGGAGGTGTTTCCTAGCCTTGGGCTAGATGGGTAGTGTGTGCACACTACATTGTCTAATTCTTGTGATGAGATGCTTGGTCACTATGGACCAGTTTCCTGGTGTGCCAACTAGAGGTTGCTAGTTCTATATGAACTAGATGCTAGATTCTGTGTGAGCTGATAGGTTTACTAGTTCTGTATGAACTAGATGCCAGATTCTGTGTGAGCTGGCGAGGTTACTAGTTCTGTATGAACTAGATGCCATATTATGTGTGAGATGGCGAGTTTCTTAGTTCTGTATGAACTAGCTAAATCCCCGTGATGACATAAAACCCAAAAGGATGATGCGACCCTGGATGCATGATGTGGTTACAAAACTTCTTCAATATAGATTCGTGGAAATTCAACAAGTCAATGATCAAGTGTATAGAAGTGCAGAAGCAATTGTGACGATCATGCCAGAAGAATACCTTCCTTTCTAAGAGAGAGTGTTGAATTTTGAGTAGCTTCAGAAGATATTCTTAGTGTATCTATATTGTATTAGACCAAGTCAAAACCCTAAAGAATGATATTATGTTGTATTTGTAAAGTCGGGCCTATTGTGCCTTTGTAAAATTCAAATGTAAATTAGAAAGTGTCAATTGTACAAGTGGGTCCTGACCTAATTACAGGGTAATTCAACTTGTATTTATAAGAGGCTAGGCACCTCATTTGAAGAACACACACAACACAAGTTCTCTCTCTCAAGGAAAAGTGCGTTGGTATTAGGAGGAGACGTAACTACAAAGTAAGGTTGTTTTTATGGAGGGTTTTGGTTATCTCTTGGAGGCCTATCTTGGTCATGTGGTGCGCTACCCTATTCTGGTTAGGGTTTCTGGTCTATCTTCTGTTTCTCTTCTGTTTGTGAGATCTCTCTTGGAGAGAGACGTTGTACTTGTTGACAAATCTATATTGAAGAAGCTTTGCTTGGTTTTCTCCCCCAAGAGGGTTTCCCAGGATAAATCTTGTGTATACTGTGGATGTCTTTCTTTCAATGATCCTTATGCAGGCAATTATTTTTCTAATAGTTTAAAGTTAAAGAATATTGAATACACTTAACTACTTAATCAAAATTTTAACAAAAGTTAGTTATGATCCACTTAAGTAAGAGACCTATGGGTCAAGTTGGTCCCCATGGGGAACATAATATATAAATTTGTAAGTAGAGAGATAACAAAGGAGAGGCTTGTTAGAGATTCCTCAGAAGGAATCTTAAGAGAGGAGAAAGTTGTAGAATCTATATTATAGTTTGCCTAGTTTTTTAATTGTTACGGTGTTGTTTGACACCACATATGCTTATGATGAATTATTGGCCTCAACTACATCCCTTTCCCTGCTTGAAAGACCTTCTTCCCCCTTTTCCTCCTCAAAAACACTTTAAAAAAACCCCATTTTGCTTGATGTATGTGACTATCCTTAAAGCATCCCATGTACATACGTTGGTTTCCAGTTAGCAACCTGCGTACATGTTAATTTGGATCAAAAAAATAATAAATCCTAAATTTTCAAGTAGAGTTGATGGGTTCCTCAAGTTCTTGACCTCTTGTAGCCCATCCATAACTACTCCAACTATAAAAAACAAGTATAAATTAGAGCCTTAGGGTGGAGGAAAAACAAAATAGAAAAATGCATCCTTATGTTGGCATTTTCATTATAGTCGTGCAAGTCCCATTTTCCCCTTGCATACAATATTGCCCCTTCCATATGGAAACCCTTGTTTTCAGAAGTTTTGTTCTCCCTATCTTGTGAGGAAGAAATCCTTTGCCTTACTTGGACCTGTTTGAACATAAAGTGTTGGAGGTATTGTTGATCATCTATGGCCTTGGGTGGAGGAACTTGGAGCCCACTTTTGGGACCGTGTAGAAGTGGTTACAGGTTGTAACCAAATTTTATTTTGTTCATAATAAAATATCTCTCATTCTTGTCCAATTTCATATGTTGATTCATGTTTCTAATGTACTTTACATATTATAATTTGAATCTATTATGAAAGTTATAATGATCATGTTATAGTTAGTTATCAGATAACTACCTATTTGCAGTTGTTCGTCTCTTTGTGTGCAAGATATTTAAAAGGATTATTATGGAAGAGTGTTGGAGTGAAATCCTTCATGCAGGATCAACATCAAATGTTGGAGTCTAGGTTTTTTCTCTTATCTCTCCCTTGAAAATTAGTTATTGCAAAGTAGTTATTCTTAATTGACTTCTTGATTTGAGTTTGAGAGTGGTATTTTAGGGTATTTCTTTATTGTGGCACCGTCCCATAGCCATATGACATTGTTTTCCGTAACAAAATTGGTGACTCCACTGGGGAGACTCCCTTTGTGGGTCATTAGTGGTACTTGTGTTTTGTATTGATTTTGAATCATTTTCTGTGTCTTTGACCATTATCTAGCATTCTCTTGATTTTTGTAATATTTCCTAAGCCTTCCAAACCCTTTTCTCTCAAGATTGAGAGGATTTTACTGGGTGTACACACTTTTGTTTGAGTACAAATGTGCACATATGCGGATTTTCTTGAACATAGTTGTGTACACATGCTACGTTCCTGTGTGACAGTCACACAAATTTTCTGGTTTTGAATTTTATTCTCTTTTCATATCACTAGAAGTTGGGGTGTGGTACTATAGGGTCTTCCTGGATCTCGTGAGTCTTTGAAAATTGCTTTTTGGTTTAAGAAATTGTTTCTTTTATTTCAAGATTATAAGAAAAGTCCAAAAATATTTTCTCAACTTTATTGTTTTGTCAAGGTTTCTTTTGTATTTTGATGATTTAAGGTCTTAAGAAAGATTCTTAGATGTATAGTGCACTCTGACCTATTCATATAGTTCTTTATATGGTGTCTGGTAATCTATTTGTGATCTTTATTTCCTTCTTCCTTATTATTTTCTTGATTTATTTATATAAACGAAATTGTAAGAGTGTGTGCTTGTGAATTTCTTCCTTAACCATTGCATTTGCATTTAGAAAGTAAAAGTTCATTGTATGCATGTTTTCTTTCAGAATCCTCTCTTGTACTTTTCAGTAAAACAAAAGGATTGCAGTTTGCATTTAGGTTTAGTTTCTAAGGGGTATCTTTATCATATAAAGTTAAAAGAGAAAAAGTTGATTTTTCCATTAACTTAGTGAATTGCATAAGTAGTTGTAGATATCAATCGAATCATGCATTGCATTGAAAGTGAAAGATTTGCATTTGCATTGCATTGAAAAGGAAACATTTCTTCGAAGAAGAAGTGAATTCATATTCATATATTACACTTATTTATTTTGAAGAATTTAGCTTATTTCATATCAACAATATTCTTAAAGTGTAATTGTTATTGTTTTTGCAAGCATCAATACACATCAATGAGTTTCACATCCATTCCTTTTTGAATTAAGAAACAACCATTAAAATGAAGACAAATAACTAAAATCAATTAGTAACCTTTTTCTAGGGTTCACCAATAGATTAGGCTATGGACTTGGATTAGGGTGGAGAGTAAACTCTCCAGGGACAACCCAAAACAAACATAGGAGTCCATGATAGGGAGAGTCAAATCCAATTTTTCGTATAAGTATATTTAGGAAGCTCCTCTAACACATGAGTTAAACACGAGGTCATGCAAAGGAGATCCGAGGAGATAACCCCTCCAAACCTTAACTAAGCATAGTGGAGAGATTGTATTTTGGGGTTTCGCTAGTTCCATTACCTCTGTGAGAGGCGATGATTTCAAAGATTCACTCTTTGTTACCCTACCGATACGTTCGATTCCAACTATAGACTGTACCCCCTAGATGTTGACTATGAGTTGGTATCCCTAGTTTATTTTCCTAAGTATCACAGAGGTGACTACGGGGGGTTTCCCATGGTACCTAAGACAAACTTCATATCATGATTTTCAGTACTTTTGGAGGGTGCCCCGCGAAGCGTGGGCACTTGCACCATATAAGGTTGGTTAGTAGAGGTCTGGGTAACTGTTTATCATTACCTCGTTCGTTGGTTCGTGGGACTTAATCAACCCTCACATTCATCTGGAAGGTCCTTACCTCACTTTGTTGCTATTCCAATCTCAAGACCTAATCCACTTGAGTCAAGATATCAACAAAGTTGTTCTCTTGGTTTGCATCTTTTAGGTATTTTTCTTTTTTAGTGGTGTGCTCTCTATGCATAGAGGACTTAGGTGTGTGTGTTGGCTATCGCCTTGAATCTTTGATTTAAAGTGGTTGATCAATCGTCGTGTCGATCACAAAGATTTCAAGGTCTTCCTCTTGAAGAAGTTCCTATAAATTATCCACCTCCCCCTTAGAGGCATCAAATTGATCCAACTAACACTTTGGTATCGGTTAGTCTGGTTGACTTTGTAGAAATTGAGCATGCAAATAAAAACTCTTCTACACACAAGGATACACATATATCATACCTCAAATCCTAAGGTTTCATTCATTCATTTAATCCTCCGTTAATTGGATATGATAGTTCAATGATTTTGCGAATTCCAGCTCCGGGGTGGGATGTAATGGAAGGAACTTCAGAAGTGTCTAGGTTGGGGGTCCCTGCAACCCCCATGTCGGAAATCGTATCTGGAGGAATCCTTCCTCCTAGTATCTCTGACCAAACAACTAATGTGGTTCAATCCAAAATAGTTATGTTAGTCAGCAACTCCACATCGATGATTGTCAGGTCCACTCAACATTTGAGTGTGGCCTCTTCATCGCTACCTTTGGTATCTAATGCATTTACATTTCAAATGTCATTTTTTGGCATGCAAAACGTGTCGGTCGGTTCTTAAATGACTCCTCAAGTTTCTAGTGTTGGATAGTTAGTTGTCATTGATGTTGTTGGATAGTTGGTTGTCATTTATGTCAACAAGCGGTGGTTGTCATATATGTCAACATATATTATGGGTGTATTTGGAGAAGTCTCCAAAGTAGTCCCCTTATGGCATAGCTCTAAGAATGGCCCTCATGGGAAGACACTTTGAAGAAGTCTATAAGAAACCAATAGGTGTGTTCATGAAGCCCAATGTTGTTTGAGGAATAAGTACGTGAAGGATAGTGTAAATGCATGTAACACACTCATAGATGGATACTCCTCGTCATGTCATTTCCAATGGTAGGTGGAACATCACGTAGTTCCTCACGGTTGAGGAGTTATGAGGTCATGAATTTGGAAGCCCCAAATATGGGTTAAGAAGCCACTAATTGGTTGCAAGTAATTAATGAAAGGGTAAAGTGGTTGTTACAAGAAATTTCAAGAATCCCTAAAGTTAAGGAAAGAGGCTACTTAGAAAAAATATATATACACCTCAAGAAGTCACTCATAAGTACATTCACACACACATTCTATTGAATATCTTATGTGCGAGTAAGTGATTCTTATCTGAGGTAACCAAGGAGATCTAAGGCGAATTTAAGAGGGAATATGAAGTGAAGAAGGGAGAAATTCCAAGGGAGGATGAAGTCTTATGATGATGTGTTCTAAGGTATGTTATTTAAAGGTCATCTTACCATTTTCGCTATAAATGTTTTTATAGAATGAATCAAATAGTGAAAATTGGAGGCTGCTGAGAAGACATATCAAGGTACCGATGGTAACAATTTCAGATTTTGTGTCGTTGTATTTTTGGAGATACACTCTGTGAAAGATAGAGTTTTTGGTTAGTCCTGAAACTAGTCTCAAACATGTGTTCCGAGTAAAAAATCATAATGTATTCATACATGATCCAAATTCTACGAGACCAATTGTAGTGGAAAGATAACAATATGTAGTATCTTGTGTGTGAGTTTCAAAATCAGATATCAAATATTGAGCTTGGGGAATGCTATACTAGTTCACTTTTTAGAATAGGATAAAATTCATGAAGGTTTTCCAGTTTCTCTATAACTTCTGTTCTGAGAAGTTTCAGACCATGAATTTTTCAGAAGATGGATGAAAGATCTCAAAGTATCTATGGCTAAAATTCTAGACCTTTATTCATTAAAGCTACATAGTTATGCTTGTTGAATTTAGGGTTTGTGACTAATACAAAATTAGTCCTGTGAGACTGGGGTAAATTTTGATGAAGGTGCTATTCTCTTGTTGCCGAAGTTGAGGAAGAGATACAGGTCTGTAATCTTGTGTATCAAGTCAAATATAAGATTGGAGGTATGCTTATGTGTTAGTTTTGAGGCTTATGCTTATTTTGTTATGGTACATGCTTGAGGCATGTCATGGTAGTGATTGTGCATGGTACACCTTGGTGATGGTATGATACATTGTTAGAGGCACATCTTGGATATTTGGCACATGGTTTGTTGTATGGTATATGAGTGATATGGAACATGTTTGATGGCATTTCTTGGTACATGGTTTATGGATGTTGGAACATGCTTGAGGCACATGTTTTGAGGTACATCTTGGTTACTTGTTGATGATGTGATGTTCATGCCTTTGGGGCATTGGTATATGTTTGAGGCACATAGTTGGTACATGGTTGATGCATGGTTTGATGTACATGGTATGGTACAGGTTCTGGTTGATGGTTGATGTACATGGTATGGTACAGGTTCTTGTTGATGGTTGATGTACATGGTTTGGTTATAGTTTTGGTATCGATGTGAGTGGATATGTTTATAGTTGGTTGATTATGGTATATCAATGATAGTAAGAGAGACAATGACAATGAAAGGTTGGACGGTTGGTTGATAATTAGTGACAGGTTGATGTGACAGTGACATTGACAGGTTGGTTGATGTGAGAGTGACAATGACATTTTGGTTGATATGGACAATGAAAAGTTGGTTGATGTATTGGTGACCATGGCAATTGATTAGTGGTAGTGATAGTGAGTCTACACTTATATTTCAGTGCGACAGGATGAGGCAAGGAAAAAGGGTTTTATCCTCCTTGTTGGTGTTAGAGAACTCAGGGAGTTGGAGATTCCTTCAAGTTGGCGCTTATAAATCAGGGGGTCATAGCCTCCTTCCAGTTGGTGTTGGAGAACTCAGGGAGTTGGGGCTTCCTTCAGGTTGGTGCCTGCAAATCACGGGGTTGGTGCCTCCTTCCAGTTAGTGATGGAGAATTCGGAAGTTGGTGCTTTCTATGAATTTATTCTTGATACATATAAGATATCATTACATAGTTTTCTCCCATTTGGGTTTCCACATAAATTCTAGTGTGCTGTGTATCTGATGTGGTATCATTGATTTGTATTGATTATGATTATATGCTCATGATATATTGGATGAAATAATAAATGATATACTATTGATAAAGTTGAAGTTTGAATATTGTGATTGAAAGTGGTAAAAATTTCTCATATTGATTCACCCCCCCTCTCAGTATTCCAACAATTGGTATCAGAGCAATTCCTTCAAGAAAACAATTTAACCACTGGAAGGTAGATCATGGATAACACCAATTCGTATACGAATGGAATGTAACCACAGTTTGATGGACATAACTACGCATTCTAGAGTAGAAGAATGAAAAATTATGTACAAGCTGAGGATTTGATGTTTGGCAATGAGTAGTAGACAGATACAGAGAGCCTGCCACTCTACCAACATATAACGACGAAAATAAACTTACTCAAAACAATTCAAGGGATAAAAATTCTATCCTGAATGGTTTAGTTGATTCAATATATGTCAAGGTTATGCATTGTGATTCTACAAAGAAGATTTGGGACAAACTTCAGAATTTTTATGAAGGAGATGCCAAAGTCAAGGCGGCCAAGCTTCAGACTTATAGAGGTCAATTTGAATAGTTGAAAATAAAGGAAGATGAAGACATTGCAACTTAATTTTTATGAGTTGATGAAACAATGAATGCAATTAAAGGATTGGGAGAAGAAGTTGATGAATGCATGATTGTTCAAAAGGTGTTAAGATATCTTCCAATGATATTTGATCCTAATAATTCATCACTAGAAGAAAGAGGAGATCTGTATACGATAATCATGGATGAGCTACATGGAATATTTACAGCTTATGAAATGAGAACAAAATAGGAGAATACATCCAAGGAAGAAGCAACTTTCAAAGCATCCAAGAAGACAAAGAAGAAGAAAAATCCCAAGTCAAAGCCAAATTGTAGCTATAGCGATGATTCAGACGAGGATGAAGAAATATCCAACTTCGTAAGGAAGTTGAAGAGAGGAACTGGAAAGTACAAAGATATGTTTCCATTAAAATGTTTTAATTGTGGTAAAATTGGTCATTTTTCAAATAAGTGTCCTTATGCTAAGAAGTCATATAGTGATGAAGAAGAAGATCCCAAGAAATAAAAGAAATACCAAAAGGGAAACATGAAAAGAGATAAAAGGAAATTCTTCAAGAAAAATCTCTACTCAAGAGAAGACAATTCTTCATCTTATGAAGATGATGAAAGTGATAGTGACTTAGAGAGAGTACTCTTTATGGCTACGAAAACTAAGAAAAGAACTTATGAAAGAGATGATGAAAAAGGTGAAGTAGATCTCGAGGAAGAATTAATCTGGGCTTTAACTGGGCTGAAGAAAGAAAGGAAGAAAAACAAATCATTCAAAGAAGAAATCATCTCCTTGAAAACTCAATTTGAAGAAGGAGAGAGAAAGGAAGAAGTAATGTAGATCCAGATGATAAAGAAAGAAAAATAATGTGAGAAGCTTGAATAGGAATTCGTGACACTGAGAATTGAATTCAACAAGCTCAGGAAGAGCTCGAAAATTTCTCAAGTGTTAGAAAAAATTCTCAACAATCAAAGGCCATACACTGATAAATATCGACTAGGATACAAGAATGTTCATTTTGAGGAAGGTTCAAGCTCCATGAAGAAATCACCAGAATAAAAGAGTTATGCAGAAGTTCTCAAAGGAAGGAATCATGGTCAACTAGAATCATAAAGGAATGAATACATAAGACCTTCTACATTCAGGAAATAAAGAAGCTTCAATCATTATGAAGGAAAAAACAAAAGAGAAGATCATGATTGGCCAAGGAAAGAATTAAAAAGGACTACACCACAAAGAAGATCATTCACTCCCAGGTATCAAAATTTCTTTTTGGGTCATTGTTTTACATGTACTAACTTTGGACATAAAGTTGTAGATTGCAGAGAATATAGAAGAAATGATCAAGCAAGAGATGGTTATGTGGCTCTCTCCAATATTGGATGTTACAAATGACACAATTATGGTCACATAGCTCAAATTTGTAGAAGCGTGATAGAGCCTCCCATGAAGGAAAACACTGATGTCATATACATGAAGGTTTGGAGAAGAAATGAAAAACAAGAAGAGTAGGGAAATGAAAAAAAGGCCCTAGAGATCATACTCACAATATTTACAACAACGCAAAATCATAATGAATTCACAAACTAAGAGGCAGGTGTCATAATTCAGGAAAAGGATGAAGATGAAGATGTTAGAATTCAAGAAGATGATGAAAAGAATGTCAGAATTTAGGAAGAGGATGAAAAGGAATATTTCTCCATAGACGAAGAGGAAGATTACTCTGCATCAGAGCATATACGTTTTTGAGCCATCTGGCTTGGAGACTCCCAGTAAATATGAATATTAAACAAGGGGAGTCTTAGCAGCAACTCTACAGATTAGGGAACTATCTTTTGAGCAGTTTGAAATACAGAATTTGGGAATATAGTTTCAGGATGGTTTGATGATAGAAGTGCAGAATGATAGTTTGATTATTTGAGGAGAATCTCTCAGAATACAATTCCATGCAGGTATCAACTGATAGCTACGAATAATACCAATTGAACACTTTCCAAGCAAAGACTCATGATTGTATATAGGATTCCAAGCATGCTTTCAAATAGGGACATATTCATTATAGATTTTTGCAGATGTGTAGAGTCTAATTTGCAAAATTGAGAAGACAACTTGAGAAGCTAGAATATGTTGTAATCAACAGATGGGTCAACATTATATGTAATTGAGTAGCAAAGTCATGGGAAATTTATGACATATGGATAGAGATGGATTCATGAGAACTTTGACAGGTCTAAACTGATACATGATAGTAGATGAAAGAATAATAAAAGGAACAACATAAGTTATATCGTTAGAAGAAGGTATGGTCATTGATGTGAACTTGACAAGTCATGAAGACTTGAAGTCAAGTAACTTTGAGTTCTTTTTATATATGTCAGTGAATTACAAGAGGAAGCATCAATGGACAAAGAACACTAGAAGAGAGGAAAGAAAGCATATACAAGAAATCCCACATTTATCTACATGACATCTTGTAGAAAAGTCAAGGAAGAAATATTTTCAAAGAAAGAGATAAAAAACATGAAGATAGGGGGAGTGAATGAAGTGATAGAAAGATTGTTTAGATAAGGTATATCCATAGGGGGAGTTACCCTTTTACCCATGATGTCAAAGGGGAAGAAAGATAAATAGTAGAAGAGAAATATTATAAGCATGAAGACAGGGGGAGCAGCCCCAAGGGGAGATACCCTTTTCCATTGATGTCAAGGGGGGAGATAAACATGAGGAGAGAAACATCAGAGGAGCATTGGTCACATGTTGAGTATGAGTTTTGCCATCAATGCCAAAGAGGGAGATTGTTGACAGTTGGTTGTGATTAATGTCATTGGACAGTTGGTTGTCATTGATGTCAACAAGAAGTGGTTTTCATTGATGTCAACATATGTGATGGGTGTATTTGGATAAGTATCCAAAGTGGTCCCCTTTATGGCATAGCTCTAAGAATGGGCCTCACAGGAAGACACTTTGAAGAAGTATACAATAAACCCATAGGTGTGGCCATGAATCCCAATTTTTTTTGAGGAATAAGTACATTAAGTAAAATGTAAATATAGGTAACACACTCATATATGGATATCCCTCGTCATGAAATTTCCAACGGTAGGTGGAACGTCACTTAGTTCCTCACAGTTGAGGAGTTATGAGGTCATGAGGTTGGAACCCCCAAAGATGGGTTAAGAAGCTCCTAATTGGTTGCAAGTCATTAATGAAGGGTAAATATATCTTCCAATGATATTTGATCCTAAGATTTCAACACTAGAAACTAAAATACAATGGAAGAATAAAAATATCTTCCAATGAGATTTGATCCTAAGATTTCAGCACTAGAAGAAAGAGCAGATCTGAATACAATAAGCATGAATGAGCTACATGGACTATTTACAGCTTATGAAATGAGAACATAACATGAGAATCCATCCAAGAAAGAAGCAACTTTCAAAGCATCCAAGAAGACAAAGAAGAATAAAAATCTCGAGTCAAAGCCAAATTGCAGCTGTAGCAATGATTCAGACGAGGATGAAGAAATAACCAACTTCATAAGGAAGTTGAAGATAGAAACTGTAAAAAGGTATGTTTCCCTTAAAATGTTTTAATTGTGGTAAAATTGGTCATTTTTCAAATAAATTTCCTTATGCTAAGAAGTTAGATAGTGATGAAAAAGAATATCCCAAGAAAGAAAAGAAATACCAAAAGGGAAATAGGAAAGGAGATAAAAGGAAAGTCTTCAAGAAAAATCTCTACTCAAGAGAAGACAATTCTTCATTTGATGAAGATGATGAAAATGATAGTGACTTAGAGAGAGTAATATTTATGTCTACAGAAACTAAGAAAAGAACTTCTGAAAGATATGGATAAGAAGGTGAAGTAGATCTTGAGGAAGAATTAATCAAGGCTTTAACTCAGATGAAGAAAAAAATGAAGAAAAAAAAAGCATTCAAAGAAGAAATCATCTGCTTGAAAAATCAATTTGAAGAAGGAAAGAGAAAGGAAGAAGTAATGCAGATCCAAATGATAAATAAAGAAAAAGAGTGCGAGAAGCTTGAAATGAAAGTCGTGACACTGAGAATTGAAGTCAACAAGATCACAAAGAACTTGAAAATTTCTCAAGTGTTAGAAAAAATTCTCAACATTCAAAGGCCATACAGTGATAAATATGGACTAGGATACAAGAATGTTCATTTTGAGGAAGGTTCAAGCTCCATGATGAAAGAAACAAAACAAAAGAGTTATGTAGAAGTTCTCAAAGGAAGGAATCATGGTCAACTAGAATCAGAAAGGAATGAATGCAGAATACCTTCTACATTCAGGCAACAAAGAAGCTTCAGTCATTGTGAAAGGAAAAAACAAACAGAATATCATGATTGACCAAGGCAAGAATTCATAAGGACTACACAAAAAATAATATCATTCACTCCCAGGTATCAAAATTTCTTTTTGGGTCATTGTTTTACATGTTCTAACTTTGGACATAAAACTCATGAGAATATAGAAGAAATGATCAATATAGAAGTTAGAGAATATAGAAGAAATGATCAAGCAACATAGAGAATATAGAAGAACTTGGGACTATAAGCTCATGAGAACTTGGGACATAACTTGGGTCAACAAGATCATGAGAACTTTGAAAGGTCTCAACAGATACATGATAGTAGATGAAAGCATAATAACAATTGGAATCAGTGAAATCAATGGGCAAGTGGAATCAAGAAGGCAACTAGTAAAAGGCACAACATAAGCTATATCATTAGAAGAAGGTATGGCCATTGATGTGAACTTGACAAGTCACGAGGACTTGAAGTCAAGTAACTATGAATTATTTATATATATGTTAGTGAATTACAAGAGGAAGCACCAATGGAAAAAGAACACCAAAAGAGAGGAAAGGAAGCATATACAAGAAATCTGACATTGATCTACATGAAATCTTGTAGAAAAGTAAAGGAAGAGATATTTTCAAAGAAAGAGATCAGAAACATGAAGATATGTGGAGTGAATGAAGTTAGATAAAGATTGTTCAAAGAATGTATATCGACAGGGGAAGTTACCCTTTTACCCATTATGTCAAAGGGGAAGAAAGAGATATATCAGAAGAGAAAGATTAGAAGCATGAAGATAGGGGGAGTAGTCCCAAGGGGAGATACCCTTTTCCATTGATGTCAAAGGGGGAGAGAAACATGAGGACAGAAACATCAGAGGAGCATTGGTCATAGGTGGAGTATGAGTATTTCCATCAATGCCAAAGGGGGAGATTTTTGGACAATTGGTTGTCATTGATGTTGTTGGATAGTTGGTTGTCATTGATGTCAACAAGCAGTGGTTTTCATTTATGTCAACATATGTGATGGGTGTATTTGGATAAGTATCCAAAGTGGTCCTCTTATGGCGTAGCTCTTGTTAGAGTTTAAGCTATTATTAGGTTTCTTTTCAATTTACTAGATAACCATAACATAGATAGGATCACTGAGAGAAACACAATCACAAGAGACACATCATTTATCCTGGGAAACCCTCATGGGGGAGAAAACCCAACAAAAATTTCCTTAATATAGATAGCCAATACAATGCCAACAGAATAAACCAAACAATACAGAAATTCCTCTCCCAAGTAGTGCGCCTCTCTCTCTCTCTCTTCTTCTCCAACTGTAGCTCCAAAATTGCGCTTTGATGATCAAGTGAGTGAGTGAACAAATGAGGTGTTGGCCTCCTTTATTTATACAATCTGGTAGTTGTGAACAAAAGTGTCTTGTCACTGGCAGGGCCAACTTCTCATTCTGGGTGGTTATAACCACCTTAATTTAATATGGGGGATGACTTCTCATTCTGCCTATTACAATTAGGGTTTGACCAATCCACAAAAGGGGATTTGGTCATTTACAATGCCCGACATGATCAATACACAAAAGGGAATTGATCTAATGAATAATAAATCAATAATAAATAGAATACTCTTTGCAGTTACAATATTTCAACACTCCCCCTTAACAAGAAGGGCATTCTACAACAACATCAGGTGAGAGAGAGGGAAACATCATCAACAACATATTGGAACACTGAATAGCATATCTATAAATCATAGAAAGTTTTTCTCATCATCATCATTCATAGCATGGAGCTGGAGTAGCATCATCATCTTCTTTAGCATGAGGCTAAAGTAATATCATCAACATCTTTAGCATGAGGCTAAAGTAACATCATCATCTTCTTTAGCATGAGGCTAAAGTAATATCATCAATATCTTTAGCATGAGGCTAAAGTAACATCATCATCTTCTTTAGCATGAGGCTAAAGTAATATCATCAATATATTTAGCATGAGGCTAAAGTAACACCATTATCTTCAACATTAAAGCTGAAATAACATCATCATCATCATCTTCAACAAGAAGTTGAAGTGGCATCATCAACATCTGCATCAACATGGATTAGTATAACACTAATACATCATCATCAATAACAACAACAACACAACACAAAGGCTGGAGCATCATCAACATCAGCACTAGGATGAGAGTCTTCATCATGAGGCTAACATCACAGCATGAAGCTGACAACACATCATCACAGCACGAGGCTGGTACATCATCATAGCACGAGGATGGCACATCATCAACATGAATATGGCATCACAACCCAAGGATGACACATCATCACAGCACGAGGCTAGCACATCATCACAACATGAGGCTGACACGTCATCAACATGAGGTTGGCATCACAACACTTAAGCTGGCACATCATCAAAGCACAAAGCTGGCACATCATCACAAAATGAGGCTAGCATTCATCAACATGAGAAAGGAATCACAACACTTAAGCTGGCACATCTACACAACACGAGGCTAGCATGTCATCAACAAGAGGCTGGCATCACAACACTTAAGTTGGCACATCTACACAACACGAGGCTGACACATCATCAACACGAGGCTGGCATCAAAACAACATTTTTTGGTACTCTGATAGATCCAAAGGACCGGCCCAAGAATCAAAAATATTCCCTAGGATATGAAATCCTAACGAAGCTACCACGTGGTACTCTGACAAACCCAAAAAATCTGCCCAGGAATCATAAGATTCCCTAGGATATAAAATCCTAATGGAGCTACCACTACTGATCAGGGTACCATAGTATCATCAACACTACTCCCCCTTTCGAGGGAGGTCCTTTCAGACTATACCAAGCTTGTCTCTAAAGTGATCAAACTTTACATGAGACATAGGATTGGTTAACTAATCTACAACCTATTCATCTGTTTCAACATATTGGAGTTTTATAGCTCCTCTCTGCATCATATCATGGGTGAAGTGATATCGGATCTCTATGTTCTTCGACTCATCATGGAACACATGGTTCTCCATCATTTTTATACAACTTGGTTATCACATAGAATCACGGTGGCTTCCATCTCCAGATCAAATAGATCAGTCAACAACATCTGAATCCATATGGATTCACAACTGGCGGAACATGCAACAATGTATTTCGCTTCTGTCGTGCTCAGAGAAATGATGAATTGCTTCCTACTCTTCCATGAGATCATGGCTGACCTCAGACTAAAACAACATCTTGAAGTTCTCTTTCTATCAGAAACACTTCCAACTCAATCTGAATCGGTGTAACCACTCAGTCTGAAGACATGATCTCTTGTATAATAGAGATCAAAATCCAACGTACCCTTAAGGTATCTCATCATTTTTTTTGCAGCAACAATGTGAACACGTCTGGGTTTTACCGAATACTGACTCAAGGAAAAACATATATCTAGCCTGGTATTAGTCAAATACATCACTGAACCAATAATCTGTCTGTGCAGAGTAGCATCAACCAATTTTGATGAGGTATCTACGAGGAGCTTCAACTTCATTTCCATGGGTGTGTACATGGATTTTCATTTCAACATGTCAACCCTTTTCAATTTTAACTGCATACTTCCCTTGGTTAAGGAAGATCTTCTCTATGCTCTGCCAAACTTCAAGACTTAAGAGATAATGCACTTAGGTCTTCCATCAAAATCTGTGGTGATCTTCTTCTGCAATATGTGATATTGTCAAGGATACATCATCTACATATAGTAGTAACATCACTGGCTCATCATTCATAACCTTAAGATAAAGGTTAGAATCAACTTTACTCTTGGTAAATCCCAATCTCTTCAGGAAACTATAAATTCTATTGTATCCAGCTCTAGGAGCTTGCTTCAACACATACAGAGCTCCCTTCAACTGGCAAACATGAGTCTTTCTATATTCAATCCTCAAATAAAATTTTCTCATTGCATTGTACCAATTTGGTACACTTTCTCAACTGCAACTCAATCTACACAATCATGTGCTAGCTCTATGTGCTCTCTTCAAAGAACTTATCTGTCTCACTGCCTGAGAGTATGTCCTCTCCTCTTTCTGCAACTGTTCCTTCTAGAACTGGGACTCTACACTTGCAGCTTCTCTGAGGATGAGAATGACTACTTCATCTTCATTGTGGCTGCTAAAATCTGAGAGTAAATCCTCTTATTCTCTCACAACAACAACTTCTTCTGAAACTGAGGGTGGCTCAATAACTGATACTGAAGGTAGCTCTTCTTCTTTCATGGAGGAAACTCTATATTTTATCGTAGTCATGTCTCCATGACCCAACTAATGTACTGCACCAACTTCCACTCAATTTTAAATATGGGGATTTCTCCCCCTACATCTCATACTATATATGAATCATGGTTATTCTGGTTGTCTTCATAAATACTGGAACTATTTCTTCAATAAGTGTCTCATCATAGTATTCTCCCTTTTGCTGGGAGAATCCTCTGGACACACATTAGGCTTCATACATCTGCAACATGATTGATCTGTATAGATCAATCTTGGAAGTCAATACTAACTTCTCTTCTAATCTCACAAAAGAATCCATATCCTAGTCTTTCTGACTGGCTTCCTTCTTTGTCACTAAAAGAAGGGAATCTTCCAGGAGATTTCATATCTTCTAGGAGTCTCTGAAGTTATGATCTAGTCTTCTCATGGCATCTGTCTCCCAATCCTGGAAGTTGTCTCTCCATTTGATCCTTTCTGAGATCAAGCTTATCCTTGATTTCTTCTGAGTCTACAAGGACTTCATCATCTCTTACAGGTTATACTTGGTGTTGAATACTAAGTCTAAATGTGAAGGACTAAGTCAGGCTTCAAACAAGTTCTGCTTCCCGTCAAGGTGGCTTCCTTAACCTTCGAACAATTATGCTATGAGTTCTTGATCTAATGTTCGGTCATCTTTGGAGCCTTCTTCTCCTTACAATCAATCTTCATATGAGATACTCTGAATCTCAAAAGATAGCTTCTTCTTCATCTTCTTTGGTACATGAGTGTATATGGTCATGTACATAGTCTGCTTCATGTCTCATATAATATGTTGCCTTCAAAAACCTTCACTATAGCTTCCTCAGGGTTATCACTTGTGACTTGAAACAAGGTCAACAAAACAACAAGCAAGACTAATACTCTTTTGATATAGTAGATAAAACACTAGCACGAATAATCATCACAGTGTCTCCTTTAGAACTATCACTTGTGACCTGTCTTGAATCAAAGATCAAAATTAAGATATACAATATGAAATGAGGTCAACACTCTTTTAGTGTTGTGATTAAACATTCCTCCATGGTAACCTGGGATCAACACAAGAAGTTTCTCCTAGAGGATATGTTAGTTGTATCTGTTACATTAAGCATTTATCTCAATATGCTCACATGCTACCAAGTATAATACTTTTCAAAGACTGATACCTCAACTATAATGTTTACTTGTAAATGGGTAGTTATCAACTTTGTCATGTGCAACTTTGAATCTTATCAACTTAATTAATCAAACCTGGAACCTGGAGTCTTGTCCTCAAGAATGAGTGTGTGTTTCTTTTCTTCCAAGTCTCCTTCACTCAAGATGACAAGTACTTTCTTCAACCTGTCTTTTTTACTAGGACAATATGCTATCTTGACAGAAGGTTGCGTTAGAGAATAAACTCTATGATCTCAACTTTAATCCATCTAATACCTTGACTTTAATTTTGACCAAAGGTTAGTATGATGGTCATAGCTTCAACATGCAACACTGATCAAAGTAATGTCATAACAAATATATGCATATTAGAATAATCAAACCTGGGTTGTATTATTCCTCTGAATGTGTTGGATCTTGAGATCCTTCTTCATCTATGGCAAGAGATCCCTTCTCCTGCAAATACCCTTTAAAGCTTAACAATTTAAACATATGTGAGTACATACCTCTAATAACATTTGTCGGTAGTGGCACCATCTGGTAGCAACGATAATAATTATCAAATCTTAAAAACTTCAAGGGTAACTGCAACTAGTACTACAATTGATACTTCAACTGATACTGTAACTGCGACTGATTCTAAAACTGCAACTGCAACTTTAGGGTTTTATGAGGAAACCCTAATTTTTCAAACTTCAAATTTTGAAATTCTGATCTAGGGGTTAGATGGGTTGAGTTGAGGCGAGTAAGATGGTACAGTCAGATT
>JZKD02S0404295.1:87591-126753 GCA_000966675.3 Picea glauca | reverse complement strand
TGGGCTAGGGAACACTTTTCTAGATGGCTTTTGGGATGAAATTCCTCTTCAATAAAAAGCCCTAATTTTCATGTACGACAACAATGACGTTTTTCTTCTTCTTGTGAAAGATGCTCTCTTTAGCTTATCTCTGATACCATGTTAAGGTTTAAGCTATTATTAGGTTTCTTTTCAATTTACTGGATAACCATAACATAGATAATATCACTGAGAGAAACACAATCACAAGAGACACATAATTTGTCCTGGGAAACCCTCATGGGGGAGAAAACCCAACAAAAACTTCCTTAATATAGATAGCCAATACAATGCCAAGAGAATAAACCAAACAATAAAAAAATTCCTCTACCAAGTAGTGCACGTCTCTCTCTCTCTCTCTCTTATCCAACTGCAGCTCCAAACTTGTGCTTTGATGATCAAGTGAGTGAATGAACAAATGAGGCATTGGATTCCTTTATTTATACAATCTGGCAGTTGTGAACATAAGTGTCTTTTCACTGCCAAGGTCGACTTCTCATTCTGGGTGGTTATAACTACCTTAATTTAATCTGGGGTCTGACTTCTCATTCTACCTATTACAATTAGGGTTTGACCAATCCACAAAAGGGGATTTGGTCATTTACAATGCCCAACATGATCAATCCACAAAAGGGGATTGATCTGATGAATAATACATCAATAATAAATAGAATACTCTTTGCAGTTACAATATTTCAACAACTCTAAGCATGGCCCTCTTTGAAGAAGTCTACAAGAAACCTATAGGTGTGGTCATGAATCCCGAAGTTGTTTGAGGAATAAGTACATGAAGGACAATGTAAATATAGGTAACACACAACTCATAGATGGATAGTCCTCGTCATGACTAGGTGGAACATCACGTAGTTCCTCATGGTTGAGGAGTTATGAGGTCAAGGCGTTGGAATCCCCAAAGATAGATTAAGAAGCCCCTAATTGGTTGCAAGTCATTAATGAACGGGTAAAGTGGTTGTAACAAGAAAGTTCAAGAAGACCTAAAGTTAAATAAAGAGGTTACTTAGAAAAAGTATATATACACCTCAAGAAGTCACTCATAAGTACATTCACACACACATTCTATTGAATATATTCTACGTGAGTAAGTGATTCTTATTTGAGGTAACCAAGGAGATCTGAGGCAAATTTCAGAGGGAAGATGAAGCGAATAAGGGAGAAATTCCAAGGGAGGATGAATTCTTGTGATGATGTGTTCTAAGGTATGTTATTTAAAGGTGATCTTACCATTTTTAGTATAACTTTTTTTCTAGAATGAATCATATAGAAAAAATTGGAGGTTGTTAAGAAGACATATCAAGGTACATGTGGTAACAATTTTAGCTTCTAGATCATTTTATTTTTGGAGATACACTCTATGGAAGATGGAGTTTTTGGCCAGTCCTAAAATTAGTCTCAAATAGGTGTTCCAGGTAAAACAATCATAACTTCTTCATAGACGCTCCAAATTATGTGAGATCAATTGCAGTGGAAATATAATAGTCTGTAGTATCTTGTGTGTGAGTTTAAAAATCATGTATAAAATATTGAGTGCGAGGCATGCTGTAGAAGTTCACTTCCTAGAGTAGGCTAAAATTCAGGAAGGTTTGTCAGTTTCTCTATAACTTCTATTCTGAGAAGTTTCAGACCTTGAAATTTTGAGGAGATGGAAAAAAGATCTCAGAGTATCTATGGTTAAAATTTCATACATTTATTCATTACATGTATGAATTTATGCTTTTTGAAAGTTAGGGTTTGTGACTAATACAAAACTAGTCCTGTGAGACTGAGGTAAAGTTTGATGAAGATGCTATTCTCTTGTTTCTGAAGTTGAGAAAGAGTTACAGGTCTGTAATATTGTGTATCAGGTCAACTACATGATCAAAGGTATGATTTTGTGTTAGTTTTGAGGCTTGTGATTATGTTTTTTATGGTACATGCTTGAGGCATGTCATGGTAGTGATTGTGCATGGTACACCTTGGTGATGGTATGATACATTGTTAGAGGCACATCTTGGATATTTGGAATATGGTTTTTTGTATGGTATATGAGTGATATGGCACATGTTTGATGTCATATCTTGGTACATGGTTTATGGATGTTGGCACATGCTTGAGGCACATGGTTTGAGGTACATCTTGGTTACTTGTTGATGATGTGATGGTCATGCCTTTGAGGCATTGGTATATGTTTGAGGCACATATTTGGTACATGGTTGATGCATGGTTTGATGTACATCGTATGGTATAGGTTTTAGTTGATGGTTGATGTACATGGTATGGTACAAGTTTTGGTGATGGTTGATGTACATGGTATGGTACATGTTCTTGTTAATGGTTGATGCACATGGTTTGGTGATAGTTTTGGTATGCATGCGAATGGATGTGGTTATAGTTTTGGTATCCATGCGAATGGATATGGTTATAGTTGGTTGATGATGGTATATCAATGACATTCATAGTGGCATAGAAAGTGACAGGTTGGATGATTGGTTGATCATCAATGACAGGTTGATGTGACAATGGAAGTGACAGGTTGGTTTATGTGACGGTGATAGTGACATGTTGGTTGATGTGGAAAGTGACAAATTGGTTGATGTATTGGTGACATTTGCAGTTACAAGTTGATCAGTGGTAGTGAAAGTGAGTCTACACTTGTATTTCAGGGTGATAGGATGGGGCAATGAAAGGGGGTGGTATCCTCCTTCTGGTTGGTGCCAGAGAACTCAGGGAGTTGGAGATTCCTTCAGGTTGGTGCCTGTAAATTAGGGGGTCATAACATCCTTTCGGTTGGTGCCAGAGAAATCATGGAGTTGGTGCCTGTAAATCAAGGGGTTGGTGCCCCCTTCCAGTTGGTGCTGGAGAATTTGGAGGTTGGTGCTTCCTATGAATGTATTCTTGATTTATATAATAAATCATTATGTGGTTTTCTCCCATTTGGGTTTCCACATAAATTCTAGTGTACTATGTATCTGATGTGATATTGTTGATTTGTACTGCTTATGATTATATGCTCATGATATATTGGATGCAATAATAAATGATATATTGTTGAGAAATTTGAAGTTTGAATATTGTGATTAAAATTGGTTAAAATTTCTCATACTGATTCACCCCCCCTCTCAGTATTCCAACATCTAGAGTTGGTGTCGATAGTTCTTCCATTCCCCTCCAAGATTTTCCGTGGGGTGGGGGGAATATCTCTCCTTCAAACCCCTCACTCGGGAGCATTTTTTTTCCATCCTTAGGTCCATCCTTAGGTCCCTTCTTATCCTTACCCTTTATCTTCCCACCAGGTTGTTGGGTACCTTTTGAGTTCATCGTTTGCACACTATGTACATATAACGTTTGGGAGGGGGAAGTTGAAGAAAGCGCTTGATGGATGTAGAAGCTTGGATTGAGAGATATCTCATTTGATTTGAGACCAAGTCTTTGGACAAGATTTGAACGAAACCCACAATGCCATCGACATGAGTTCCGGGACTCAGTTTAGCAGGGTTAGTATTTGACCGCGGTGCATCCATAATTATTTCATAAAGGATCCTAGACTAAGAGTAAATCAGATATAGTTGTTGGGCCCTAAGGATATGTTATTCCTTTTTATTTACCCCATAAGTGGAAACATCCTTGGAGATATAAGGCATAAAGGACTTCGAAAACCACTCCCAGAGGAACTTCAGAGAAACGGTTGCCTTAATCATTCTCTTTCTCCTCCACCACTCTTGAATATGGTAAGATATATGAGTGGCATTATTTTGCCAAAAGGTCGACAACATATTAGTGTCAGAGTCATAGCGCAATGGGAGTTGAAAGTGATTGAGAAAGACTAACACCAAATCATGGAATGTGCGATAGGTTGTCACCTTCAATTCAATATACCACTTGGCAGTGACCTTGGTGAGAATATGCTAAAATAGGCATAGTCAAATTGAATCATTATTCGACGAGTTGGATGAACACCACAGGAGGAAAGTCGTGACATGATCATCGAGGTCTTCACCAACTTTTCCTTCGAATTTGGAAATATCCAAAGGAAGTTTTGTTGGGACCAGTGGATAATTAGGATTGTAACACACAAGGTCATTCATCAACTTTGAAAGATATAGCAGATTAAGAGTTTTAAGGAAGGGGAGCCTTGGTTACTTCATCATACTCCAACTTCCATAGGGGGTACCCAAAAGTTGGTTGGAGTAAGGAAATGAAGAGCCTGGATTGTTACTAGCACCATGTTTCTAGGAATAGTTCACCTAAAAGCCAAGGTTTTGATAAAAAGGTTGAAATCCATGATTGTAACGAGGTAATCCCCCTCCAAACTGGTTACCGAACTGAAAGGTTTGGCTCCTATTCAGTTCCTCCTACATTGGGATAGATCCAAGCAAGGGGTTCCAAGATGATTGAACTCAGGGTTTCCCCCTAGCAACACCCCCGGCGAAGGAAAGGGATTGCTCCCAAACCTGTCAAGGAATGTGAGGGGGTTGGATGTAGATGACGTGCCGACATATTGAAATCCACCTCTTAGGGAAGGAGCCCATCCTATAGCAAGATTAGGACCTAAGGATGGAAAAAACATGCTCCCGAGTGAGGGGTTTGAAGGAGAGATATGCCCCCCACCCCATGGAAAACCTTGGAGGGGAATGGAAGAACTATTGACACCAACTCTAGATGTTGGAAAAGAGGAAGGTTAAGTTTCTTTTCAATCTTTGCAAGGAATATCACCTCACTCACAAATGCCTCAAGATGGAAGAAGCCTAGAAATTGTTGGCACAATAACAACCTGCCTTGTTGACCTATCTATTTCCTCATAGATAAAATGTGGATTCAATATTTTTAGTTAATTCTAGGAGTGAGAAGGGGGGTAACCAGAGTACTCCCTGGCTTGACGGAACACCATCGAATGTATACATACTTAGTTTGGATGCCTATCTATTGACTCGAGCATGTAATTATGATAATCCCGAGTTTCAAAGAGTAAGGAACCCTCTGAGTAGCAAGGGTCTCTTCATATTGAGAATCCTTCTACAAGTGATGCTATGCCTCACATACCAAAGGGTGTTTTCAAGAGGGTGTCGTATAATCCAAAAGCTAGAGCCACTCAAAATTATTCCATCGTGGAAGATTTGGCCCAATCGCTTTGTGTGATGTCTATCCTCGAGGTACTTCAAATTTTATTGATGCAATGGAGTGAATTTCTTTCTACTATCGGGGCTACGGATGATTCTATCTCACAACTCATCACATTTGACCCTTATGATGTCAAACATCACCTCCATTATCACATCACATTTCAGATTCAAGTGGTGTATGCCACGAAGAACATTTTTAGGATGGTGATCGATGAGGGAGCATTGATGTGTGTGATGTCACTTTCTTGTTGGAAAGCTATCAGATCTCCAGATCTTGCTCCATCTCCTACTCTTCTGACTACATTTGATGGTTTTTCCTTTCAACCCCATATGATGCTTTCTTCCTTCCTTGTACAACTGGAAGGAAAAATCATGTACGTTGAGGTGGAAGTAGTCGATGATCTGCTCGACTACAACCTTTTGTTAGGTCACAGTTGGACTTATGCCATGATTGTTGTTGTATATTTGGTTTTCCGAGTTATTTTTTTTCCTCATGAAAGAAAAATTGTGACAATTGACCAATTGTCTTTTAGTCATTTAGAATCAGCTGTGCGGCCAGGATCTAACATCCCATTAATAGAAATTTCCCAAATGATGACCAAAAGTATTGGCGTTGGAATGTATTCTTCATTGATGGGAAATTTTAATATCCCAACACCAATCTCATACATTAGTTCCACTCCAACTATATTGAGCTCACCGGCTTCACCGGTTCCCGTGTCCCAAGTGCACCATTTTTGAATGACATACTTCGAAGATCCTTGGATTATACTTTCCTTGTCCAATTCGCTAGAAGGCTCAAGCATGCATGAATGACAAGGTTATTGTCTGCAGTGGAGATTTCCTATCAGGCCATCTAAAAGGCCATTGTAGACTCATATCCAACTCCTCTTCTTATAAAGGATGTTGATTATCTTCTGACTCCCATTTGGGCGGCTAACACTTCTCATTCTATTGATTATATTGAGACAATATTTCCCTCTGATGTGCTCCCCCAATAACTAAGCTCAATGGAAAATCAAAGTGATTTTCCCTTGCAAAGATCCACTCGCCTCCATCAACCAATGAAATTCCCAGCCCTATAATCATAGGGTCCCATGCTAATCTCTGACAGGGACCATTATGCTGATGCTACACTACTCTGATCATGACTGTCTTCCCAATGTATACATACTAGATCCCCCACTCCTATATACTCATGCTAAAATACCTGTGATAATTGGGCCTTCTATGAAGAATCTGAACCTGTAAAGATATCCACATGGAACCAAAATATGCCCATCCATCGCCATACTCGATCATGAGTATCAATAGGGAGAACCTGTCTCGCCACATAGAACAAATCCCAGCAAGCCCTCTCAAAATAATCCAAGAGTGAAGTATGCTGCTCTATGGTGCAACCCGAACCATCATAAGATGAAGTAGACTACTGACCAAATGGACTTTCGGATCCCATGGAAAATTTGGAAGTTCATCACTTCCAATCCCCACTAACTTCTCATGAGCCATAGTGATAACTATCGAAATCCCTCCATCCTCATCCCAATGAGAATATGAATCTGTATCAACCTCTGAGATATCCTCTATGCCATGGCCTAAGATACTCTCCATCACACCCAAAGCCTCAAATGTCTATCTTTGATGATTCTCCCCTATCATTTTGTATGTAATAAAGTCACTCATGTCAGGAGGTCTCTGCCTATCAACTCTCCATGTCCCCTGGCACCATCTATCTCCCCCTGTGTTGCTGTCAATGATGAAAATATCAGGAAAGGCTAATAGAAATAACTACAATCGTCTGTAGGCCCGGGAAGTATCATATTCTTTGGTCAATCCCAAGGAATTGAACAAAATCTCATCCACTGGTACCCATGGTGAATAATCTCCTATACTCATCACTAAACTCCAACCATCAGATACAACAATCGGTAACTCCATAACCTGTTAGTCAATCACTCTCCCTCCATCATTACTCATATAGCTTCTACTACTGTGAAGGTGATCTCCCATAACTATGTACTGCTGCAAGGGAGATGAATCTCCATGCTCCACTAAGTATGTCTCCTCCCTGTAACCCAATGCATCATCATGAATCTCGTTGTACACCTCTGCATGCTCCTGTGAATTGTCTCTCATCATCATATGCCCCTGTATACTCATGCAAGCCTATGTATCCTCATGTATCATCATGTATCCAAGGTGTACTTCTTGGTCAACCTCTATATGGATGTCACCCACCCCTGAAACACCAATGGAAGTTTCCTCATACCTGCCCCTCGCTCTGGAATCCCCAGGCATATGTGTAAGACCGACTGTCTCAGAACCCCTCATGAATGGTGGTCCCTGTGATACAAATATATCCTCCAACATCTCCTGGTCACATATCCCCATATCCATCGATCCTGGGTGTCCCTCGCGCACTCCATCAACTAGTGTTCTTCTACCAACCCAACAACATCCTTTAGCGAAGTCGCTGAAGTAAACATCTGGCTCTCTGTTGAGATAGATGTAGTGGATCCTCGACTAGTCTCATCAAGAAACTCCTCTAATATGGACCTTGATTCCTGAAGGGATGTCTGTGTGCCTTCCAATAATTCCAGTGTGCTCACCAACTCATGAGTGAGTCGGTCCACCTCAATATCCTTCTCCCTCAGTGCCCTATGGTACATCTCGCCAACCTCCAATAGGTAATATCTATCCATCAACAATTATTGGTAGTCGGCCCTCATCACAGTATCTCTCTCCCTGAGTGTATGGAATTCATTAATGGAAATCCACCCATCTAAACTATCATGTTCCATCGATGCCCTCCAACAATAACATGCCACCAATGTGTGTAGTGGCTGCCATGATCATGTTCTCACTGATTCTCAACTATCTTGTCAAGTGCCATGACTCCTGATCACAATCCAGCTAAGGTGCTACCTCATGCCTCTCACTGCTAGTGTCAACAATAGAATCCCCAACAACACACTCCTTAAAAGACAAGGCATTTAACTGCCCATTGTCCATTATTCTACTGAGTCCTTCTATATACCACTACACACTATCGCCAACTGCTACCCCATCTGAATCACATTGTATCATGTATAAGAAACTGTATCCTCCTATGTGCTCACTCTGCTAATGTCATCTGCACTTGGATCCCATACAAATGTGTCTATACATGAGATATGGTCATCCCGACCAATAAGGAGTGTATCCTCATCACTATAAACTGGTCCTAGAAGTGAGTATCCCAACAAGTTGTCAGTCTCCACAACCTGATATAATAATACACTCCTCAAAAGAGGTGACTCACTCTTCTCATACTAATAGGTATGCCTAAATTCAATTGGCTCCAAGACATGCCTCTCCTCCCGGGTTTGTAGATCCATATGTACCTTTTGTTCAAATGCTACACAAGGCTCCTCAACCACCTTCATAGTTCTACTGATATCCTCCCATGCCATGTCTATCATGAATGTCTAAGAAGGTAAGAACTGTTTCACGCTCAACTCCATGGGAGGAAAAGTATTCCCCATGCATGACCTCATACCAAGTTCTAACACATCTGAATCCTCACATGTGTCACTGTTATGCCGAAGTGTTGAGTCCTCAACACTATCTGATATGACTGTTGAAGCACATGTGCTATCATCCTGTCCATCCAACTTTCCCTCAAATGTGAAAGAGTCACTAGCCTCATCAGTGTGCTCTAAACACACATCTATGGTTGAATCCTCATGCATATCCTCATCCTCACTATCGTAATGCACCTCAACAATGTGCACCTTCCCTTTACCCCTGCATCTGTGATCTAGCTCCCAAGGCACTTTGCAACTATAGCAAAGTTCCTTGCACCTAATGGGTGTAGGCTCAATCTCTGCTTCCATCCATATACTATCTGGTAGTGATGTATCTACCTCCTTGCCTTCTTTGGCTCTATTTTCCTCTGCTATGCTGCTCCAATAATGGATTTCTTCCATCTTTTTGGCCTAATGTGTAACCTCATCTTTGCTTTGCCTAATATTTTTGATGGATACAAATTGTTGGAATGATACTTGAGCTCTAAATGTCTCACTAAGGGAGTAATATTCCTCATTACAATATATGATCTCCTCTGCAAAATCTGCAAACTCCATCTCTCCTCTAGATCATCAATGCATATCACAAGTCGACGAAGGAAATTCACTCTAATACCACTGTAATGTTCCCAACCAAATTTGATGTAAAAATCAGATCTATGTGGTTGAGGAATTTCGTCAAACACTTGGCATACAAGATCCCAACTCCCTTGAAATCACTTCAATACTTATTGTCCCAATTAACTCAAGTTTAGGGGATGAAGTTTATGTCAAACACATCACTTGCAACACCTAAAACCCTTCCCAATGAGTGGTTGTTCTGAATTTGTGTTTGTTGTTATGTTTATTTACAGTTGGTTGGTTGAATTGTTTTGTCAAACACTTTGTGTGCAATGGATGTAGCATTCATTAATGTTCCCAACCAAATCTGATGTAAAAATCAGATCTATGTGGTTGAGGAATTTTGTGAAACACTTTCCATACAAGCTCCCAACTCCCTTGAAATCACTGCAATACTTGTTGTCCCAATTAAATCAAATTTAAGGGGTGAATTTTATGTCAAACACATCACATGCAACACCTAAAACCCTTCCAAATGAGTGGATGTTCTAAATTTGTGTTTGCTGTTATGTTTATTTATAATTGGTTGGTTGAAGTGTTTTGTCAAAAACTTTGTGTGCAATGGTTGTAGCATTCATTTAAGTGTATTTTCTGATGTTTTTGGCCCATATTTCTTCATGTAATATATAAGGAAAACACATGCAATGATAACCAAATAAATCAGAAACTGATAGCTATTAAACACCATAAGATAATACCTCAAATCCTTGCTTTATTTAATATGCACTTGGTTGTCCAACACACAGTAATTTCCAGATCTGAAATGTATTTGCTACAATTGATATATGGCTGGAAAATACATACAAAACACAGCCAAAGAAAGACAAAGAGTCCCCCAATATAATTCCTCTAACAACTGCTCCAAAAATATGTAATTTCTTCAGCAAAGGATGGCCCCTATGACAAGATATGTGGCTTGCTTGGTCTGAATTCGCACTAGTTGAAGATGAGGCTTGATCCACCAATGAAATGGCCAATCTCCTCATAAATAATTTTCCCAAGATGTATATAACTCGATTCCAAACAAGTAGAAACTGATACAACCCCAAAATATGAAGATTTCCACTGCCAAATGTGCCCCTCCAAGCAATATTTTTCCCTGCTTCACAAATGAATGACTGAAATGGATTTGAACTGAATAGAATGGTGATGGAGGAATCTTTCACCTCATTTACCAATCTTGGATTAGGAAAGGTGGGATCTTTCACCATCGAGCTGATCTCTAGGGTTTTTTCAGTCAAAACCCTCAAAACCCCCAAGTATCACAGGCTCTCTAGCAAGAAGCCAGACATCAAAATGATAATCAACATAATGAGAGAATAAAGGCCCATATCTCTCTTTTATCCCCCCCTGTTCACCTTTTCCCTCCAAGTGACTTTTACTTTATTTTTATTATTCTTTAATTAAATCACTTTATTAATTAATTTGCCTTTTTTCCTCTAAAAAGTGATTTATTCATCCTTATGGCTTCTCCAGCCACTAAAAGTCACTTCTCATCATCTAATCCTGAAGTGCTCTTCCTCTCGATTCCTATGAGCTATTACACTAAGAGGTTTCTCCAAGTATTATGCCCAAAATGACCTTCTTAGTGAAATTAATTAAAATATGACCCATAATAACTCAAAATTATAGAAATCATCGGAATGTAACAAAACCAAAGCCAAGCTGTGCAAAATGGATCCTGATGATGAAATATGATGAACAATTCAATTCATTCCCAATAAAACCCCTCAATAACTCTTGAACTCGATGTCACGCCCATCTCGCTACTATGGTAGGAATAACACTTTGTAATATGATAATGTGCAAAAATGGGGACATTACAACTCATCAATGCAGATTGTTCTCCTGAAGAGATCCATGACTAAACCTCCTTGTTTAAGGAATTTCACGATGTTTTCGCTTGGTCATACGAGGAGATTGCAGGTATAGACCCTCGAATTTTCAAACATTAAATAAAGACTTATCCTAATGATAAGTTTGTTCGACAAAGGTTGAGGTCAATTAACCCTAGGAAGGAAGTTGCCAAAAAGGCTGAGGTAGAGAAGCTCCTCAAAGTGGGTTTCATCTATCTAGTTCCACTCATGGAATGGGTTTCGAATCCTGTTCCTATTGACAAAAATCAAGGGACTATCCATGTATGTATGGATTTTAGGGGTTTGTATAGGGCTTTCCCAAAGGACATATTCCCAACATCATTCATTGATCAAGTTATCGATGAATGTGTGGGCAGTGAGATCTTCTCCTTTATGGATGGATTCTCTAGCTACAATCAAATCCAAATTAAACCCGAGGATCAACATAAAACCACATTTCTTTGTCCTTGGGGAAATTTTGCATACTAGAAAATGCCTTTTGGTCCTAAAAAAGTTGGGGCTACTTTCTAGAGGGCCATGACCTTTGCCTTACATGACATGAAACACATTGTTGAGGCATATTTGGATGATCTAGATGATCATTCACGTTGTAGATCTGATCATCTATATCACCTCCGTTGTGTGTTCCAAATATGTCGTTATTATCGCATCCGATTGAATCCAAACAAATGTAATTTTTGTGTTACTTCGGGGCGTCTCCTTGGATTTATTGTGTCAAACAAAGGAATCACGGTGGACCCTTTAAAGGTTGAGGCAACACTTTAGTTGCCTCCCTCGCGTACTATTCGTCAAATTCAAAGTATCCAAGGAAAAGATAATTTATTTCTTCATTTCATCGCTAACTACGCTATGATCACTAAGGGTTTCATGCATTTTCTAAAAAAAGGGGGTCCCTTTTGAATGAGATACTTATGTGCAAATATATTTTGATGTATTGAAAAAGGATTTAATGTCAGCCCCCCTCCTTACTCCGCTTGATTTTACTCGTGACTTCTTTTTTTACCTAGTGTATTCTAAATTGACCATAGGCATGATTTCAGTGCAAGAGGATGATGCTTTTGTAGAGCACGTCATTTATTACTCGAGTTGTGGTTTGGTCAATGTTGAGTTGCGATACTCGGACATTGAGAAATTGTCTTTGGAAGTTGTTCATGTTGTCCAGAGACTCTAGCATTACATTCTCCTTCGAAAAACAACTATTATTGTAGATGTTAATCCTGTCCAATATGTCTTTAATCACCGTATCATCGATGGGAAATTCAACAAATGGATTGTGATTTTGAAAGAACTTGACTTAGAATTGCGTTGAAAAATTCCAAAAAGTCGTTTGTTTTTGCAGAGTTGATGTCGAAATTTCCCAGGGAAGATAAAGAAGAACCTTTTGAAGACCCATTTTTGGATGAATCCATCTTCCTGATATATTATATTGATCCTTGGTATGGAGACATTCTTGTATATCTCTAGACTTTGAAGTTCTCCCTGTATTATTCGATAGATGAGCGACGACACATTCACCATCATGTGGAAAACTGTCTCATCATTGGTGATGCCTTGCATCGTCATGGTGTAGACTCGATTTTACATCATTTTTTGACTCACAAAGAAGAGGAGTTCATTTTAAATGAATCTCACAGTGGAGCATGTGGAGGTCATATCTATAGGTTGGAAACAACCCAAAAAATCTTGCGTGCCAGATATTTTTGGACGACGATGTTCGAAGATTGTATCGAAGAGGTAAAAAAATGTGAGCAATGTCAAATTTTTACTCGTAAGATGCACACACATCATGCTCCACTTTTTCTAGTCATCATCCTCAACCTTTTTACTAAGTGGGGTGTTGATTTCATGACTTGCCACCCACTTTCGACTAGGAGGAATCATTACATCATCGTGGTCATTGATTACTTCACAAAGTGGGTGGAGACCATGCCTATTTTTCAAGCAATGGTGAGACTATTTCAATTTTTATATTCAATTAGGTGATTTCTGAGTTCGACGTTCTGAAAGAGATTGTCACTGACCAAGAAGTCACTCCCATAACAAAATGATGTCAGAGCTCGCATCAAATTTGGGTTTTATTCAAGAGTATTCATCTCCATATTACTCGTAGGAGAATGACCAATTTGAGGTTGTTAATAAGTCTATCAATATCATTCTCCAACATATAGTCAACACGATTAAGTATAACTAGCATATCATGCTCTATCCAGCCTTATGGGAATACCAAACTGCAATTAAGACTACTACTAGTTTTTCGCCGTTCCAACTCGTTCACGGATTGGAGGTAGTCTTACCAATTGAACGTGAAATACCTTCTCTTAAGATCATTGTATAAATTTTACCCGAATCTTCTGAGTTAGAAGCACACTTTTTTCACTTGGAACATCTTGATGAGCAACTTCATGATGCTACCACTGCAAATGAGGCACATAAGAAATGAGTTAAGAGTCTGTATGACAAGTTCATGCACCCAAGTACATTCTTTGAAGGTGACCTTGTTTTGGTCTATGACCAGGACAAATCCACCTTGGGGGAAGGTAAGTTCAATTCGTTGTGGCATGGCCCTTACATTGTGAGACGTGCCCTTCAGAAAAGAGCTTACGAGCTGGAGGATTTTTAAGGGAATACACTTTCAGAGCCTAGAAATGGGCTCTATCTTAAGAAGTATTATGCTTGAGATTTCATGCTTAGGTGCTCCCATTGTAATTATTGTACATTTTTGTATTTAGTATTAGTGTAGATATATTTTGCGTTAGTGGTGCTTATGGTGCTTTTGCTTGGTCAGAAGATGTCACAAGATTCTTTATTTTTTGTAGGGTTCATTGATGGCGCTAGCCATCAGTACACTCAAAACCTTGCTTCCGCTTCTTGGGTGATTTATTTGGCCATGGGAAAATTGGTCGTTTCCATAGGTTCTTGTCTCAGATCATCTACTAATAATGTGGATGAATACAACATTGTTTTTGAACTACTTCATGATGCCATTGCGCATGAAATTCAGTCCTTAGAAGTACGTTTGGATGCTCAGTTGGTAGTGTCTCAGCTAAATGGTGGATTTCATATTCATGACCCTATATTACACTGTCATTTCCTTCAAGTATATTTTTCGAAGCATCATTTTGATTATATCACTTATATTCATGTTCCAAGAAATTGCAATTCATTATTTGATGCATTTGCTAACTATGTGTTAGATTGGAACTCATATCATTCACATTAATCAGAAGCACAAATTATCATACATGTACATAATAGAATCATAGGCACGCTGTCATTAAGGAAAAAATATTTATCTGTATATATATCGTCATCAATGTTCATTAAGTACAAAATGTGAATCATGTTACAAAATAGGATTTTACCCTTGATTGTTCATTTCTAAGGACCGATAATACAGAAAACAAAAATATCTCATCATCATGATCCTGAGGGGCCAACCCTTCCCTCTGCATGTCTCTCATAGCATACCATGGCATTGGATAGACACCAGAAGAGTCACACCCATGCTCGTGGTACCCCAACCACATGTCGCTACATCTGCTCTGGTAGATCCTCAATATGTATCATTTGCATGGAGAAGTACCAATCTGTCTAGGTTCCTGTAGAAATGATCTAAAACTCGATCCACATCTACCCGTGGTTGGTCATCCCGACCATGTCGGCCATTCTGAGGGAACCCCTCAAGTTGTCTTAGTCCCACATCTACACAATCAAAAAATCAAATCATTATCTTGATTCACATAAAAAATATTCACTTCTTTAATCATCTATTGAAATAAAATATAAAATATAAATAAATTAAAAAAGGTCTTTTACCAATATCTATGTAGGCACTGCCAAGAGGAATGGGCATCTCCATATCATTGCAATAATCAATCCCTACATAGGGATAATCCTCTATCACAATAACTTGGCATGATCACCAAGAAAAAAATGTGTCATCCCAGGGATCACCCAACTAACATCCTCCTTACCTTAGGAGCACCTCACTCCATCTCTCCATCATGCCATCTCAAACATAATAAGGATGGATATCCACCCGATGACTCATCATAGGCACTCTCTAAGAGAAAAAGTTTCACATGAGGCTTCCAAAGTCGAAATTCTTCATCTTTCCTTGCTTGCACCCTGTTAGTTGGGCCTTGATGCACATCATCAATGAGGTACTCTAGTCATATATAACAGGTCTCAAGAATTCTACTACGTAGAACATCATGGTTCTTGAATCCTGATGTAGTGATGTTGGTCCTGCAATCATAGAAGTCACCAAGACAATAATTTTAAGGATGAGGCTCTCTAATTGTTTTATTGGTAGTTGGCTCTGAGCTTTCTTTGTCTCAGCCGAGCAATAAATAGCAATGTATTAATTGATTTTTAGACCAATGGATCCTTTTCTTTTCAAGTTCACTACATCACCCCAACGAGATAACCTTGTATGGAAATATATGTCCTTGGTCTCAATATTAAAGGATTTCCCGTTAATCATAAAAGCATCAGCATCGAGCTCCCAGTAATCAATTAATGTTTCAAGCATCCTTCTTTGGCCCCTAATCCCATTACATCAGAAGAATTTGTAAAATAAACACCATTGGAGGGATTATTGGGTCTCCGAGTCATCCATGACTTCATTATCTACATCTCCATGCTCCTTTTTCCTCAATTCAATTACCATCCCGCCAAAAAATTCAAATTCTTGAGTTAGAATTTTTTTATTTTTGAAGTTTACAAAGATGTATGTGAATTCGTGTTAGGATAATCGCGTACATACATTACTGTCACTAATATGGATCACATACATATTTCCATGTATGTGACCCATGTCAAATTAATCCATGTACATGGCCGTATAACCTAAAAAATACATTAAAAACTCAAAAATTCACTAAAAAAAAAAAATTTGGATGAAAATGGATAAGAAGGAATGGTCTCTTACATGGTCCAAGCGGTTTCAAATTTTGAGCCTTGTGTGTCCCATATTATTTCTCACAAGGTTGAAGGGTAAAAATTCTCCAAATGCACTCCAAAAGGGTAAAAATAAATTGATATGTTAGAAAGTCATTTTTTAATCTATTTTAACCCATTTTTTCTACTTTTTTACATAGTTTTTTACCCCTTCTAACATTTTTCATGTCATTTAGACTAATTAAATTCTATGGAGATGTTTTGTCATGCAATTTTCCTTAAGAGGTGTCTCTTTCTCATAGGTGTTGCTACATCTATTGGCGCTTTTTCAACTTCTTGGACATGCATTGTGTTCCTTATTGACATATAAGGTAGGTTTCATTTCTCCTGCACAATACATTTATCTGTACCGATCACATATTTTCCATAGGGTCAACCCCATTCATTACAACATTATACCTTCAAGATTCTCTAAAGGTGTCATTTATAGATGGTAGATATTACCTCTTCATGGGTGTCCTAGTTAGTACCTCACTAGCCATATCAACACCCCTACTGCATTTATTTCTGTAGGCTCAGAAAGAATGTTTAGTCATGCCATGACTTTGTGTTGAAGCCTCATGTATTCTTCTCATCTTTTGCTAGCTAATTACCCACGAGGCTTCCAAATTTCTTTTGTTGAGTTGTACTTGCATTGCATATCGACCGCTCATGATTTTCAGGCCTAATGTCGGCTTCAACTTGTTGTTCTATAACTAATTGTATATGCATTCATGAAAAAATGTCAGCCTTGCAATACTAGATTTTGTGACTTGACACCCTTTATCCGTGGAGGAAAATTCCCCCGAGCATCCATATCCTGCATGTGTTTCCATGCATTGAGCATAGGTATGGTCCTTGTGCATGGAACTAGTCTGCTCGCCCGCGATGCGCGTTTCCTCTATTGCACTATAGCATTATTTTATTCCTTTTCAAGATTTATAATATGAAAAAGACAAAAAAAAATTAAAAAAGAAGAAGAAGAAGGATGAGAATGAGTCTTTTTTTTTATATGGAATCTACTTGCGTCACCCTTGAACATAACACAATCTTATGAGTCTTTACCTCACTATATTGGGTTAAGTATGGCTTTAGGAGGCCTTTTTCTCATTTTTGAGCATAATCTCATCTGGCTAGTTATTCTTCCAGTCATATGGAGCGTTTGTTAATGCATTTTGTGTTGCAGATGTATCCCAGTTCATAGTCTATGCTTCCCATGTCAGCTTTTGTGTCATGTTTCTATTCAAGGGAAGTCAACATGTGTTGTCCATGTTATCACACAATTTGTAGGTTGGAAAAAGCTCGACCCAACCACCAAATGGTGACAACTAAGAGAGCACCTACCCACTGTCACCTTAGGCAGGTGTTCCCGTCACTTTAGAGGTGAAGTGGTCACCTCAAGGGGGGAATCTCGATGACCCTAGGGGGGAATGAGATGGAAAGTGTGATGTATGAATGAATGCCCCTATAGGTCAAGATTCTATGTGTGGAGAAGGACTGGATTAAGGTCTTGATGGTATCCAAGGGTTGCCAAGAAGTAGTAGACCTTGCAAATGTTGATTGTACCTGCCAGAGACACAAGGAAAAAAATGACACAAGCCCAAGTATATGATGGACAAGCAAGTTAATATTGATGTCCCTAATTACATAAGTTAGTAACAATATATATACGCAATGAAATGGCACAATTAGCTGTTAAAAAAAGTTCTAGAGATCAAGTAAATGATGCAAGAGATAAACTAGTAAAAGACTAGTGAAACTCAAGATTAAAGGAGGAAGACACTAGCACAAAAAGTAAGGCTATAGTAAACACTTTCCACAGAGATAATAATCCGCCTTATGGTTGTAACAAAAAAATTATTACCAAAATAAATTAAACCAATAAATCTTTCCAAAAATCTACCAAAATATGTGCTATGATTACTAGAATATGTGGGAAGAATCTTAGCAAATTTCAACGGTTGAGTTGAGAGTTATTAGAGAAAGTTTGATTAGGGTTTCTGCATCCCTAATGGCCGAAGATGAAATTTTTTTACAGCAAAAAGAAATACCCCTTTATATGGGATTCCCTAGTGGCTAATAGGTGCTCTAGGCACAAGGAACAAAACCCAAATTGTAGAAAGTTGAAATGACAAAAAATCACGTTTCCCAATGCACTATTTTATTTTTCCAATGCAAAATATTCAGATTAGTGCCTTTAAAATTGGGTAAATGGAGTCTTAGAATAAATAATTAGATCAACAAGGACCCTAGGGGTGCAATCCCTTTTACTTCCTAGGGTATGCCAATCAAACTTAGGGTAAATCTAAGAGGGTATACACATTCATATTCCTTCTAGAAACCCTTGAAAAATAGCTTCTAAACTTTAGAAAATTGGATGAAGCTTAATGGAGGGTGTATCCAACATACTCCTCCTAGGGTTTAAAAAAACCATAACCAAGAGAGAGCAAGAAATAACTAACAATGTAGATTTTCCTTACCAATTCAAAGAGAGAGAGGTCAAACCCTAGTTTCACCAAGCAAATTCACCATAAGCATAAAGAGAAGAATCATCCAAGAGATGTGCATCACTCCTCCTCATCAATTCACCAAAATATAGCACCATAAAACATTTGCAAGAGAGATAAACACAATAATTCCCAAGAATAGTGGAAATTTCATCCAAGTACTTCTCCAAATGGTGGAGTTATGTTATGAAATGAGATTCACATGATCTCTATTTATACAAAATGTCTAAAACATAGTTTTTCCACTTAGCAAGGGTAGAACATAAGATAAGGGGTCAAAAACCCTTATATTACCCTTGAAATAAAAAATAATATTTAATTTTCACTTTAGCACATTAGAAACCCTAAAAGTAAGATGGCATCACCCCTTTAGGGCAACGTTTTGGCATATGTGACAAGTTGTTGAGGTTGAGGATGGAATGTTTGGCCTCCAACGACCCTCTCTTCATGTGCTATGGACTTCTCCCTCAATTCAATGTTCTCTCTTCATCAATTGATGCCAAGTGTCAATGTACAACTCTATCACCAGCAAACCGTAACTCATTTGTGATGTCAAACCTCAAGAAAGTGACGTTTTACCTTCTTCAAGCAAAAATTTTAGGTGGCAGGGGCTAGGTTAGGTCCTCCATGATGCCATGAAAGCCTCCAAAGTCATGTCTCTTTGATCTGGTGTTCGGGCCTACAAAATCCAACCTATGGGCTTCTTTCCCCATGGAAGCCCAAGCTAGGATTGTTCTCGCAAAACTGGCCACCAAGCAAGGTCCTACAAAACAAAAGGGTACACCTCCAAATATCTCAAGTCAAATATATCATTACAAGTGTAAACCACATCTAATAAGTAAGGAACCTAAACATGTGCATCAAAACTACCTCATCAAATTAAACAAATGCCCCAAGACCCTATACAATTGACCAAGTTTAGGTATGGGAGGGGTGTCATAAAAGTCCTATTGGGTGAACCAAAACCCCAAAGTAAGGGATTCTCCCAGGGATGGTCTTTCAAGGCTATGTAGTGTATGATGAGGTGTATATGGGTTTAGAATTCATAGGTCAATGAGTTTCATGACATACAAGGGCTCGTATTATCTCATTTATGGGTGCCTTTGTAGGGGGTGTGCTGCACCTTCTTCCTCAATGCAACCTTTTTCCAAGCCCGTTTATTTCCTTTTTCTCTTTTAGGATGTTTCCAGGTTGAATCCAAGGCGGGGCTTCTACCTAAGCATGAAAAAATGTACCCACCTTGACTCTACCCTAGTCACATCATGCTTCCCTAAGTTGAAAACATGTGTGGGGCTTCTACCCAAGAAATAAAAACAATGCCCACACATGCTCCTCCCTTGTTGAAATTTTGTTATTAGTCATTCTTATATGGGTCCCAGTAGTTTTTTATGAGAGACTTTTCACTATCCTCAGGATCCCTGGGCAAGCATATAGAAGGTTAATGTGTTAGGGTCTTGTCTTTTTCCAACAACCGTCCCCCTTGGCCTTCAACCCCTTCTTCTCATGAAGTGAGGTACATGCCCTTCTTGGGCCACTAAAGTCAAAGGGCCTAGAAGAGGGAAATATGATGGGAATGTAATGAGAGTAAAGTGGTAAGTATGGTCAGGAATGGTACGATAACCCCTCAAGGGATCCCCAATCACAAACCTTCCCCAAAGGTTGGCCACTTACTGGGAAATCTATGACACTCACCAAGGTGAAACAAGGTCAAAAGGATAATGTGCAAGAAGACATTCTATAATCAAAAGAAGCTTAAATACAACATGTTTAAATTCCTCAAATATTAGGGTGATTGTTGGTGTATATACATGCTTAGTATATTTCACTCATTTATATGTCAATCCAGGATTCATAATCAAAAGAGTTGTTACACTATATGTGCCGAAAATAGGTAACCTATCTATGTCTGTTGTATCTAGCTCAATCAAGAAATAATTAATAACATAACACTCTGTTTTTGGAATATTTGAATACTTCACACAACTTCAAACTTAGAAGATAAAGATTATAGTAAAAACTCTCAAACAAACACTCAATTAAAAAGGTTCTTTCTTAGATAACAAGTCTGTTCATTATAGGCTCATGAAATGAAGAGATGAATTGAGACCTTGCTTCATGTAGCAATGGAATTCACATAGCAATTAACAATTCAATCTATTTACTCTTGGAAAGAAACCAATCATTACCTACTCGATTCCAATCAAACCTTCCTCAATACAGGAGACAATCAATATGATTCAAAGACTTCATTACTGAAGCATGAAGGTGAGAGATGAAGTCTTATTGTTCCTGTACTTTCTGAGGACAACACAATCATAAATTCAAAACAATAACAATTTCTTATTTAACAACCCCAAACATCTATCCAACTTTTGTTAACTAAATATCACTCTGCAAAAATGGGAATAGAATTATCTACTATGCTTAACGTACAATTGTTCATTCACACTGATCCAAAATCAAATCTATTTAGAAATCTATATTGTACTTAGGAAAGTTCATACACTTAGAATCATTTGCAACACACAACTATTATATTTGCACACTCACACAATTAACTTATGCCACACAAAGACATATACAGGGAGGCTTACCTTGGTTGGGGCGGTGGGCCCTTACTGAACCAACAAGGTACCTCTAAAGAAATTACAAACTAAACACTTTACTCACACCCATGAATTTCACAAACTAGCATTCGTATTCCTTCAATTGATCAAGTGAATTAGTAATTCAACATTTCATTTACCAGCATAACAGTGTATATCATTCTCTACTTATCTATCATCTACACAACATCCCTTTTAAAGAAGGCCAACCATTACAATCAAGGTTTGAGGATAATTATCAAATGTTTACAAAATATTACAATTGGTGAATCATATCATATCTCAAGAAATGGAATTCATCCTCATGACACGAAGTGCATGAGCGATGAAGTCTATCATGATCTTCAAACAATCTAAGGATACTTTTATCCAACTAATTTCTTGGAATCATCACCAGCGCACTCGTTCAAAACGTTAAACCTGTAGACATGGGTTTAGTACCGGACTAGCACAGTAATAGATCTGGGGACCAGATCAACGCAACGATGGTACCAGAGTAGGCACAAAGTTGGTACCGGATCAACGTAGAGGTGGTACCAGATCAACACAGTGTTGGTACCGGATCACCGCAATGTTGGTACTGGATCACCGCAATGTTGGTACCGGATCAGGCAAAGTACCAGAATAGAACAATTGGTTGTTGCAATACTGTTAGAGAAATATCTACCTCACCCTATGAAATCTTGTAGATAGGGACTTATTCCATTCCCCCATCCAGACTTATTTTCCATGATGATAAAATCCAGAGACAAAAATAAATATTTTTCCACTTATATGCATCTTGAAAGCTATACAACAAGCGTATACATAGGATGCTCCACTACAACCAGTGTACATCAGGATTTGTGCCAGAAAATCAAAATTGAATGTTAGGTTTCCATGTCACGATAGGAGATCTATGATCCTTGGCCTTCCACATACTAGAAACGTTTCGACTCAACCCTTCAGTTCCATTTTGAAGGCTATAAATGGGCCAATTCCGAGCTATGGAAAAGGAGAGAGAATTCAACTTTGAGAGAAAAGTTACTCTGGAGGAATTATTTACTTCATATTGAGTATGCATCCCTTTGTCCTTTAAGTCTGAACACATTGTTCAACCCCCAAGCTCTTCCCTGATTGATGGAGAACCTCATTATCTCCCTTCTATGAGTTTGCCTTTGGTGGAGGATTGAAGTGGTGGAGGCCCAGTTGGAAGGAACTTGGTTTCTCAGTTCCAAACCGTGCCGACACAGAAGTCTATAATATTTTCACTTCTACTGATCATTTATTAATAGAAATACTCCTTTCCTGTCCAATTGGTATCTTGTGAATATATGAGTTATTATCCATGGGAAGATTTGTTATGTATATTGATGGATTATGCTATCTAATGTGCTAACCTTTTATATCGCCACCATATGCTTGTTTTTCTTGTTTGTTGAGAACTTGTTGCAGGTATGTAGTTTTGGGTCGAAGTGCTCAATGGTGAAATTCATCGAACATCTGGATGAGGTAGACCTATTTCTTATCTTGCTTGCATATTGGTTTATATAGCATATGTTTGGAATGAAGTTGATTTTTGTAGTCATTTCCATCTGTTGTGGTTCACCCTAGCCATAAAGAAATTTTCCTCGTAACAGAATTGGCGACCATACTCGGGATTAAATATTCTTTCTTAAGGTTTGAAGTACTTTGCTCCTTAGATTTCTCTCGTTTTTATTGTGTTTATTGTCGTATCATTGCTTGACAGTTCCTGTTCACTCTGGGTCTGAGTTTTCAGCCTTTCTCCCTTGCCTGGCCTTGTTTCAAATCATATACATGCCTTTTTCCCTACAGTCGCGTGTACACGCGGGCTGTCTTACTGCAAGCTGCGTATATACGCTTTGTTTTCCTGAACAGTCACGTACACCTTTTTTCCTTACCTGTTTTCTTGGTCTGGTGTTTGTTGGGTGGGATTTGATGCTTGCTGAGCCTTCTTGGGTCTCTGTAGTGCCTGTTGAGTGCTTGTGGGATGACAAGAAACCCTCTTTTGGTTGATTTTTGGGCGAAGTCTTTCTCTTCATATTTTCATTTTTATTGTCCTTGCACATTGGGCTGGGTGCTTTGTTGCTTGATATCCTGCTTGAGTTATCTCTTTTTTATACACAGTAGGGCTATATATCAAGTTACTTTTCAGTCCATGCATTTTCAGTTTCGATATATTGAAAATACAAAACAATAGGCATTTTGCATTGCTTGGCATTTTTTTTCTTTTGAGTCCTTATCATTATCTTAGTGCATATAGGGAAAGATTGCATTTTTACTTTAGAATTGTAGAGTTGAATTTGAAAATTGCATTGTTTTTAGAAGCCTATCATTCATTGAAAGTTAAAGTTAAGACTTTGCATTATTTTCATATTTACTTTTCTTGCAGAGTCATAACACCATAAGTTTCATTACCATACCTTTTTGAGTAATCACGGCCATAAAATCAATGCTATAATTTAAAATTTATTAGTAATGATTTTATTTTTCTAGGGTGCACAAACTAGCCTAGGATTTAGTGCCTTGGAATAGGATTTTGTGAGTAAAATTCTCCAAGGCAATTAAATCAACTTACGTGTCTGAGTCAGGGGGTGCAGAAATCCATTTTATAATTGGTCAGATCAGGAGGCTTCGCTCACACTGGAGTTAATCACGAGGTCGCGCAAAGTTGGTTGAAGGGATATCCCCTCGATACCTTCCTAGCATCAGATATATATTTGGGGATCTATTCATGTCTGGGGATCTTGCCAGTGCCTTTACCTCCGTGAGAGGCGATGCTTTCAAGGTTTAGGGCTTTTCTACCCTGCCCATATGGTGGACCTGACTTATGACTGCTCTCCTGTGCATCGATTATATAGTGGTTGATTAGTTTCTTGACTTAGGTGTCTCATAGGTTACTTGCAGGGGTTATTCTGCAGGTACCCTGGGTCAGATAAGGGTCGAACAACACACAAACTTTATGGAGGATTACCTCTACGGGGGGATCTGACCGACTGGTTATTAACCCCATGAGGTCCCTTATAACTGATTATGTTACCTCCGATCTTTAGTAGGGAGTCTCAGGCCCCTCTTGGGCGAGACATACCTTCTTTAGGGAGGAAGGCCACTCAACCACTTTACCCGTTTTCATGCATATTGGTCGTTTGATTTTTGGTGTTCTCTTTGATTATTAGTTGACCTTAGGATTTCATGCTGAGTCTTTGTTATCATGGATAGTGGAGTTCCTTTGGCTCCCTCTTTTACTTCTACCCCCCCCATGATGTCCACTCATTTCATGGGGACGAATCCTTCTGCTTTGCATTATGGTATGGAAAATTATGGCACGCAGTCAATGCCTTGGGTCTCTAATCATTTTTCTCATGGTATGCCAGACATGTCTTCGCACTTTCCATCCTCTATCTCGCCTCCTTATGCAAATCCTAGTTGTGGGTCTGGGGGCATGATGCCTCCTTATTCTCCTTTCCTATTTGGTGGGAGTCATATCCCTCAAACACCTCTTATGGTAGGAGGTTGGAATCTTCCTTCCTATGAATCCACTATTCCAGGAGAAAGTTCTCAAATGGGCGGTCATTCTACTTATTACACTCTGTCCACTTATCCTTATTCCGCTATGCCGGTTCCTACAAACTATTTTCCCATGGTGGACCTTTGTCTGTCCTCTAGTGTTCCATCCTAAGGGAGTCATTATTATAGTATGGGAAACCCCCTTTACGAAGTTCCTTCATCTGGGGGAAACATATATCCTCACATGAGTAACCCTTGTCATGTCGCTTCCCCTTTGCAAGAAGCTTCCTCGGTGACGATGCCCTTACAACCTGTTATGAATCAATATGGAGGAGGATACTATCCTGTCGAGAAGGGCCATGGTGTATACCATAACCCTTCTTGGCCTACAATTTCTATAAACCAATCTTTCCCTGGACCTTGGTCTCAAATGCCACAATCAACCACTGCCACAAGTCTAGTCACTGCAAGTCATACTGGCATTATATCACCAAACTATGCTAGTCATGTTGGAGATTGGTCAACAACCTCTGCAAGTCATGTTGAATACCTACAACCAGCCACTGCAAGTCATGCTGGGGGCACAATTCTAGTCATTACTAGTCAAACTGCACATACATCAGCAATCACTGCTAGTCATGTTGGGGATTCATCACCAACCTCTGCTAGTCATGTTGGAGATTTTCTACTAGCCTCTGCTAGTCATGTTGGAGATTTTCTACCGTTCAGTGGTTAAACTGGTTTCTGAAGGAATCGGTTCTGATACCAATTGTTGGATTACTGAGAGGGGGGGTGAATCAATAATAGAGCAATGTAATCCTTTTTCACCAAAAAATAACGTGTTATATCAATGTAGCATTATCATCCAATAGTTACAGGGTAAATAAAAAATGAACAAATGAGAAATCACATAAATACACAGTACACCAGTGTTTTTACGTGGAAACCCAAAGCAGGAGAAAACCATGGAATGCTTTTTATTATATGTTTTCAAGAATAACATTCATTGGAAGCACCAACTTCCTCTGTTTTCCATCTACAAATGGAAGGAGGATCTAGCCCCCTAGTTTTCAGGCTACTACCTGAGGGAAGCTCCAACTCCCCAATTCTCTAGCTACAACCAGAAGGAGGCTAAACCCCCTATGTTCTCTGGCTACAACTGGAGGGTGGCTACAACCACCTGTCTTTCCCCGTCCAACTGCCCTGAAGTAGAAGTAGAAGTAGAATGATGGAACCAATAACACACTATCACGGTGAGATATACCATTATACAATTATATCAATTTGTACCACTGACCTGTAGCTAACTTGTACAACTGCCCTGTAATCAATATGTACCTGAACTAAACATGTATCAACAAAATACAATAAGTATGTGACCTGTCGTGATGCATCACGCGTATGTATGCACCTTATCTATTATGCAACCCGCATATGTATGCGACCAAACTGTTATGCAACCTATGTATGCCTTCTGAAAACTAGGGTTTTATTTCTTCTGAAAACTTCTGACCCTATGTAACATCTGTCACATAGATCTGCAACCTGTCACTGCATCCACATTGTATCTATACCATGTGCATGCATCCTCATACATATCTCTCTCTAGTCATGTGCCATAAGTGTGTGTAATCATGAATAAGTATAATAGCCCTCACATGATCTAGACTTCAAACCCTTTCTGATATTCAACCTCTCAATATATCAAGAAATACAAGCTCTCAACCATATACCACAAAAAATCTTAGCCATATGCCAATAAATACAATATGTGCCTCAACAAGAAGTATCAATTATAAATATACCATCACTCTATTTCTGTAGATTTGAATTATACAAAATATCCCATGCAACCACTAGTCTCTCTAGGGAGAATTATCAAATCTCCTTAACCATTTCTCATGCATACATCAAAATCCAACTATTCATAGAAATAAGACATACCTTTCAAACCAATGGATAGATCTGATGTATCTTAGCACTGTAGACCTTCCTAGGAGCTTGATCTCAGAATCTAGAACCTTTTCATCTTCATCTTCTCAAGTTTACATAGCTTTACCAACATGTACGCACCCTAATACACTGCCAGCCCGTGTACGTATGCACCCTAATACATTGTCAGCCCACGTACACCTTAGTATGTACGCACCCTAATACATTGTCAGCCTGCGTACGCCTCAGAAAATAAGGTTTTTTAGTATTCGCTGTAATTCCGAGAATTTCGCCGTCAACCCTTCGTACTACCTTAGACTTTCGCAGCTTCAGATGTAAAAATGAATACTTTCAATAAGCCTCACGCAACAAAACATATTCAAGGAGTTCAAGTGTGATTAAATGAGAGAGCCTTGCCTCTTATTTATACTTTCATGTAGCATCCCAATTTTCTTATTTTAGGGAGTTCTCCATTAACTTTATTATTTAAATAATTTATTTTGCAAACACTTTGACTTTTAGGGGCTTCTAGATGACTCATGAGGGTTCTCCAACTTCACATGACCATAACTCTCTAACCATGAGGAGTTATGTGACGTTCCACATACCACCGGAAATGGCATGATATGTACTATCCATCTGGAATAGTCTTACCTACAAAAATATCAAAACTCATACCATTATCCATCAAACAAACTTGGGTCCATTACCCAAACCATTGTGCTACCGGAATTCACTACCGGACTTTCTTCAAGGGTTGACATCAATGACAACAATCCCATTTAATCAACAATTATCACCTGACCTAAAAATCAGAGATGTATAAAATTATAGCTTGAAGTGTCCTGCTGATAAATTCTAAAGCCATCTCTGAAATGAAAATAAAAATAATAATAAATAAACTCGAAAGAAGTTTGAACTAAAGACACAAACTCGTGTGGGATTAGGATATTTTGTTTCAGATCCTCCGAATCTTTGATTTGGTTATTTTTACCTATTCCCATATTTTTAACCATTTCAGATTTTCCTTTTCCTTTCTCTTCCTTTTGGTCTTCATAGAAAATAAATAAACTTACCTTGAATCTGAAAAATTAAAAAAATATTTTCAAAACAAGATTAGGCAAAAATCTTTATGTTCCTTTGATTTTAATTGAAAAAGTATGTCTAGGCTAATCCTGATAATTTTAGCTCTGCTATCAGACTTTAAACTAACTAATTATCACAAGGTTGACCCCTGAAAAAATAAAAATTCCCAAAAAATTTCTCCTATAGGTGAAGGTGTATTGAAAATTGGAAGAAAGTTAGTTTCAGAGTATTCTTAAAATTCTTGACAGACCTTCTTTCCGGTCTAAAGATTTTAAATAGATATCATCCCTTGTATGTTACATACAAATTGATTTCCCCCACTTTAAAATATTAAAGTATAAGACAGATGGTGAAAGAAAAATCATAATTTGATTGCCCCATCTTGTCCAAAAGAGATGATGAAAGGAAATCCATATATCGATTGCCCTCATCTCATTGAAACACAATTTTATTAATTGATGTGCTGAAAGGAAATTCAATGGGAGAAGTAGATAACTTCACTGGGGTACTGAACAGGCTCACTGGCAGTGAAGCAATATCTATAATATATGTAAGGTTGTCATACATATCTATATACCATACTATGTTATCTAGTTCTCTTTCGGATGATTTGTTACATCCTAAACCAACTAGGGATTCCCTAAATAAATATTTTACATTTTCTTAACCTTGAAGCGAACAAAGTCGGTCGAAGCTAATATTTTATTTAAAATGATTTCGATTATCTTAAAGAATTCTAAAATCAAGTTTAAGAAAAAGAAATTTTTAGTATCCTAACTTGAGAACAATCATTAAGTATGTTTTGAAGATTTTTGGACTTGGATAATTTCATTTTTCTATGTATGATTAATTCTTAAATAAAACTAGAAAATGTTTTTCAAAAAACAATAATGACTTCATTTACCCAATAAAGTCACTTGGTCTACTATTCTTTCGCACCTCACAGGGAGCCACAATCCCCAGATGGAGCCTATGTTAGAACACTTATAATTTTGATCTTTTGAACTTTAGATTTTTCCTCTTAGAAATAAAAAAATTTACCCAAAAAGAAAAAAAAACTTAGAGAATTGTCTTTTAATTTTAAAATAAATCCATTGGTTGCTATTTATCAATAAGGCGCTTACAATATATATCATTGATGAGTTACTCTAATTTGATCGAACGGTCCTAATGATATCCGAAGTTTAGAAGTTGCTTGAGTTTTAAAAGAAAATCGTTAACGGTTGCTTTAGAGCTTCACGCTTCGGGTATTCCAATGAATCTAAAAAACAAAAACCTCGAAACTCCGAAGTCCTGAAGATAGTCACTCGCGATAATTCTTAAAGGACTTACAGACGCGTCATAAGACACGTGTCTTTTAAATCTTTTCTTGGGTTGACTCGTGACACTTATTTTTGACATATACGTCGGATGATTCACACGTTTTCAACTGACAAGCGGCACCTCTCTTTTCTTAACACGTCATCAAGAATTACGTCATCTCTGCCACGTCACTCCGGGAGATTTCCCTTCAAGATTTTTAACAAAGGTTGAGTTCACGAACCGTTGAAGTATCAAAGCGTCGAAGTAATTACAAAAAGAAAAAAAGTGGTTTAAAAAGTTAATAAAACATTTAATAACTTAGGTTAATCATGATTAAGTATTAATTAATTACTCAGAAAAACATTTGGCCAACTTTTCCCATTCAAGCGGGTATGTTCACATTGTTAGATTTTGGTCATTCTAAAGTTGAGGCGACATCCCTGGAAGATGTCAAATTGGTTGATATCGAATACAAGAAACATGATCTACATAAGATAGTGGAAAATAATTTGGCTCAATTTAACATGAAGCGATACATCCATGAGGATTCTCTTTATGATGAGATTTTCATGGGTGTTAGATCATATAAAGAAGTTCAAAGAAGATTCCAGACTCTGCCTCCTGACCAACATCCTGGTTTCCCTAGCTTTCAAAAGCATAGACAAAACAGTTTACCAAATATATTGAAAGGAGAGTCAAAACCCATGCCTTCTTCACAGGAAGCTAAACCCACAGGATCTGAGCCAAGTTGCTCCACTAAGCACAAAGTTGAAGAAGTCCCAAAAAGTACAGAAAAGTTATTTCAAGAAATAAAAACATCACTGTGAGGACTGAATGATCAACAAGTATTAGCTCAGTTTGAAGCTTTCATGAATTTGGGACAAGTTGTTCCTCATCCAAGGCCATCTACTCCTGCTGGCACCCCAAATACAACAAGTCAGGAATATTCCACAGAAATTATTTCTCCTATTGCATCATTAACCCCTTTACAAACTAGTTTTGGAAATCATAATACAACAAAGCTCATTTATGTTGATGATATTACTCCTATCTTGCCTGAAGAGATGCCTCCCTCAAGTTTCTTTTTCAGCAAGAAACGAAAAGCTATTGTAAAAAGAGAATCTGACCAAAAGGATGGAGTAGTCACTAAAAGGAAAATATTGGTGTATGATGGGAAAGACCAAGATGATCCTAAGTTTGCAAAGGAAGTTGCAGATTCACTAGGGGCTTTTGCCACTGCCAATCAATGGCCAGTGGAAAATTTAACCAAACAACTGCAACATAAATGTCTCTTGGTATAGCAATTGCAGAATGGGATACATAGTACATAACATACTATTAGAAACAAGATGAATCAAGACATTGAAAAAATCAAGGCTAGTCATCGGTATCAAATGAAGCAGTTACAGGATAATCTTGAGCTGCTCTACCAGAGTTCACAGACCAACAAAGGTTTGATCACTCAGTGGGACAATTTGATTGAACAACTGCTGGTCAAATTGGCCCTAACAGATAACACAACAATAGATATTAATACCTTCAAAACACAAGAATCGAAAATCAATGAGAATCTGGAAGTTGTCTAGCATGAGCTATATCAAAAGGTAGATGTTATTCAGAAATGGTATCAGGCAATAAACCTTTCTCTGAAAAGTATTTATGTCAAGAAAAAAGATCCATTTGCAACTAGGTCTAAGTTTTGGGAATTAATCATATGGAGGCATAAATCTAACATCTAGGTCTCTCCCCTTTTGCACATTTTGAACAAGTGAAAGGAGAAATGGCCCTGAAAGTCTAGGAAACAAATCTGGAGAAAAGTAAGAAACTTTCCAGAGAGGCAAAGGAGGCCTGTCTAGAGGCATTATCTTTAGTAAATAAAAATCTGATTGAATTTGAAGAAAATAAAATCTCAGAGTCATTGGGACAGATTGAAATAGAAATGAACCAACAAAGCTCCAGGAAGAACAAGGAAAATACTCAGTCGGTCAACCAACAGATGAACCAGATTGATTTACTCAAAATCAATGAATTGTTGGTAAACCCAAGTTTACAGTATCAGATCACAGTCCAAGAAACAAAGAAGATCCAGGAAAAACTGCCACTAGTACAAAAGAAGATGTTCGCCTTTGAATTGAATGAGAAGATTGAGCCTTCGAGATTCATGGTAGCATTGATGGACATGTGCACCCAATTCGATGAATAGAGAAAAGTGAGTCTATATGGGAGAAAATGAAAGAACATACATAGTGTCCACTCTCTCCGCCAGTACTCTCCATCTCTTGGCTCACCACCTACACTTCCTCTCTCTCTACACATCACTTACGCCATCTATCCCTACCACCTACATTCTCGCATCCACTCATCTGACCTCCTTATTGGACACTTGTCCCCATGTCATCCTATTCGTGAACAATTACTCTTCCCTGTAAATGTTATCCATCCCATAGCGAGCCAACGCTGAGCTACTTGTCCAATTACCACCCCCATATCTTCAACTGTAATTCTTTATCCTAGTAAACGCATTCGAAAGGACAGATGGCAACATAATCAGATGGCAAAGACAGTAAGCCACTGATTGTGGTGGCCTTAATGGACATGTGTACCTAGTTCAAAGAACAAAGGAAAACGAGTGCATCTACGAACAAATGAAGGGACAGATGAAGCGCCAACACATCAAATCAAAACTCAACAATATATGCATGTTGTTATTTCATTCAGATTATATTCTATTTTTAGGAAGATATTGTGGGAAGTCCAACGGTTTTCAGTTTTTTGTATAAATAGATAGATTTTAGATCTATTCGAGGTTTCTTCTTGCTGAATGTAAAAGATAACTTTTTTGAATATCAATACCAGTGCAGACAGAGATCGTGAGTTTCTTTCAATTTGAGTTATGCGTTTCCTATGTGTTTCCATCTCTCTGAATTTCTTTCTGTAGTTCTTGAAGAGTGATTGATTACAATTTAGTACTACATCTACTATGATTATAATATATCAAAAGTTCATTCAATAACAAATTTTCCTCTATTATTACTGTGAGTAAAACAAGACCTGTCACCTGTGTGAATTACTGCATTTTTATCTCCTTTCAAGGGTGCATCTTCTACTTTTCTTCTACTTCAAACAAGGTGAGACTTATCTATAATTGATACTTGACTTTATTTTAATAGTTTTGTAAATCATTTCTACATCATTTGACATTATAATTTCGAATACGATAACGAGATACAAACTTTGTATTATCTTATCATTAATTTCATTTAAAGATTATTTCTCAGAAAACTGAAGGTAGAAAAAAGCACTCATAAAAAAACTTCATTTAAAATCTTGGATGCCTGGCATTATTCTTTGAGCCTTACAATCAATCTCAGGAACAACAGTCTGATGTCTCCCCCATTGAATTTTGTGATGTTCTTTTGAGCCAACCTTATTTATGAAAATGTCATGTTGTATATGAGTTTGGGCATCGTAGTGTTATTATTACTTTGGACAAGAAATTATACAAGATACCTGAGGTAGTTTGATCTATTGTCATTTCCTTGATCTCTTCCAAGCAATGAAAGAAGGTCATCTCTCAGACCAAGACATTTTTCTTCTTCATGATTCATGCTCAAAGTGAGAGAAAGGTTGCAACCACATCCATGGCCTCTGCAACAGGTCTCTCCACGCAACAAGAGCAAGTAGATAAGGTCATGGAAGAATAAAAAGACATCTTCTCCTTGTTAAATTATGAGCTTGATTTCTTATGCGGATTATTTCTTTTATTTTCTTCAACACTTTGATTCCATCTTAATACACTTCATCAATTCCAAATCATAATTGAATAACAATAACTATGAAGATAATTAAGCATGCACATCAACAACACATATACCCTGGGGAAACCCTGCACAGGGGGAAAACCCCAACAAACGATATTCCTTTATTGCATAATAATGTAAGATCACTTACAAATATCCACCATGAATGTTATGCTCTTAAAGAGCTTGCCAAGATGACTCTGACCTAACAAAGACCTAAAAGACCTTGTTGAAATACACCTCTGATATGTTGCCTCTATTGTTGATATACAACACTAATATGATGCTTTGGTATGCTGCCTCTTTATCACTGATATACAACACTGACATGTTGCTTTGGTATGCTGCCTCTTTATCACTGATATGTGTCTCTATTGCTTCATCCTTAACCTGCATATCAAAACTATGTTGAAGAGAGGGGTCAACCTCCACTTATATAGGCAAAAGAGGAGAAGAGGAGAGGCTCGAAATAGTAACTTGTTTGCATGATTTAATCATAACTTAGCTTCATGCTTTAGTTAGAACTTAGAACTAAAATTGAGACTCGTATACTCTAGTTCGAAAATAGAACTAGACTTGAGACTTCAGTTACAACTCAGCATTACAATTTAGTTCGAAAATAGAAATAGACTTGAGACTGGTATACTTTAGTTCAAAAATAGAACGAGACTTGAGACTTCAATTACAACTCAACATTACACTTTAGTTCGAAAATAGAACTAGACTTAAGACTTTAGTTGCAACTCAGCGTTACACTTTAGTTCGAAAATAGAACTAGACTTAAGACTTCAATTACAACTCAGCATTACACTTCAGTTCTAAAATAGAACTAGACTTAATACTTCAGTTACAACTCAACATTCCACTTTAGTTCTAAAATAGAACTAGACTTGAGACTTCATTTACAACTCAACTCTTTACAAGGCAATTCAAAATTATCTTCATGGCGGATAATGTTACACGTGCCAATGCACTAGATCAATACATTTATATCATTTTCAATATTAGGAATATCGTTTGTTTCTAGCTCATAGGAATTTTATATTCAACCTAACTTTTGCTAGATGCCTTGAATTTTTCTCATGGCTCACAAGGTTTGACTAGGCTCACAGAGGTTGTATGTTCCCCCTGACTTTTTCACTAGTCTGTCTATGCTCACAAAGGTTGTACGTTCCCCCTGACTTTTGCACTAGACTGTCTATGCTCACAGAGGTTGTACGTTCCCCCTGACTTTTGCATTTGATTTAGATAGCATCTCGTTCATCATGAATTTTGGTTTGACTCACAGAGGTTGTACGTTCCCCCTGGATTTTTTCAATACCTCACAAGACTGATTGATTCTCCAAATCTCCCTGGCTAGCCTCAGGGTGGCCCATATGGCCTCTCATTGGAGAATGACTGTCGATGCTGCCAAATTTAACACTCCCTCTCAGCGAGGGATTCATTCTCAGCCACACCAAGCTTACCTCTCAACTGTACAAACTATCTCGAGGTCATAGGCTTGGTCAGGATATCAGCTACCTGCTCGCTCGTGGATATGTATTGTAACTTTACAGTTTTTCTTTGGACCAAGTCTCGGATGTAGTGGTACCTCATGTCAATATGTTTTGACCTGTTGTGAAATACTAGGTTCTCTATCAATTTTATGCAACTTTGATTATCACAGTGAACCATCGTCGTCTCGATATTGTCTCCAAACAACCCATAAACCAATTTTCTGAGCTATACTACTTTCTTGCTAGCATAACTTTCTACAATGTACTCAACCTCTATTGTACTCTATGAAATGGATCCCTGCTTCCAGCTTGACCAAGAGATCATAGTGGATCATAAACTAAAGCAGTATACGGAAGTACTCTTTCGATCCACTAGGCTTCCTGCCCAGTCAGCATCTGCATACACATGAAGAAATAAACCACCACTATATGTATATCTCAGACCATAAGTAATGGTCCCTATGAGATATCTTAAGATGTGCTTTGCTGCCACCCAGTGTCTCTGTCTCTATTCAGTCATGAAATGACTCATTGCAATCACTGCATAGAATATATCTAGCCTAGTGTGAATCATGTACATCAATGATCCAATCAGTTGCCTATACATGGTGGGATCCACCAAATCTGAACCTATATCATAATCATGCAGCTTCCTCAGGTTGGTAATCATCGGAGTAGACATGGATTTACAATCCATCATACCAAACCTCTTTAGTACATCCACTGTATATTTTCCTCGTGCCAGAAATATCTTGCACTGTCTTTCCCATACTTCCAATCCTAGGAAGTAATGCATCAAGCCTAAGTCTTTCATCTCGAATTCTGAGGTTAGATCCCTCTTATACCAGGCTATAGCCCTTCATCTCTTGTTAGAAAGAGATCATCAACATACAATATTAGTATAACAGGTTGGTTACCTCTTACCTTGAAGTACATATTTGCATCAGCATCACTTTTCTGAAATCCCGGGCTTTTAAGAAAGCCATAAATCCTGTCATACCAAACTCCGGGAGCCTGCTTAAGACCATACAAGGCCTTCTTTAGATTGCATACATAAGTGCCTTTGTTATGAAGTACAAAACCATCTAGTTGTTCCACAAATACCTCATGTTCAATCTTTCCATTCAAGAATGTTTTTTTTACATCCATCTGATGTAGCTTCCAACCAAGAACGAAAGCTAAAGAAATAATAGTTTGAATGGAGGTATACCTGGCTACAGGGGAAAAATTATCTTTGTAGTCGATTCCTTCTTTTTGAGTGAAGCCTCTGGCTACAAATATTTCTTTGAACTTTTCCACACTTCCATCAGCTGCATGTTTGATCTTATAGATCCATTTGGAAGAAACCATTGTTTTTTCTTTTGGGCTTGGCACAATGTCCCAAACATTGTTCTTTATAATAGACCTATATTCCTCAAGCATGGAATCCTTCCATACTTTTAATTTATCTACTTCTTCAAATGAAGAAGGTCTAGCATCACTAATGTTGCTCATTAGTGCAACATAGCCTCCAAACCTATGAGGCCTCTTCCTTTCCCTGAAAGTTCCTTTAGGGAGCAGCTATCCTTTCTGCTTCCTACACTATTTATTTAATCCACCCTGGCTTCCTTTTGGCTGGAGGTTCTTCAAGATTTCTTTCTAACACTTCAGTAGGTTCTAGGGGCTCATTACTTGGCCTTTCATGAGGTTCCTCCATCTGATCATCTGACTCTTCATTTTCAGAAGAGGGTGAAGCTAGCTGAACTTATTTTGATTCTTGTTGAAGCTCTCTAGATTTTTTAAATGTGACTTCCTCATGGAAAGTCACATCTCTGCTTACCTCTATTTTCCTCTGACCTGGTACATAAATCCTGTAAGCCTAGAGTTCTCACTGTACCCCACAAAAAACCCTTTCTTTCCTGAGGGTTCCATCTTTGTCCTCTTTTCCTTAGGGACATGAATATACATAGGACACCCAAATATCCTTAGATTCCCTACTTCAGCTTTGATCCCTAATAAGACCTCTTCAAGAGTCTTGTCCTTCAATATAGAATGTGGACACCTATTCTGAATATACACGGCAGTGGAGGTAGCTTCTGCCCATAAATAATTTGGCAAATCCTAGTTAAACATCATTGCTTTTGTTGCTTCACAAATTGTCCTATTTTTCCTCTTAGCAACTCCATTTTGCTGAGGGTTATATGGCATGGTCAAATGTCTCTTGATTCCTGCTGACTTGCAGAAATCCTCAAATTGAAGAAATTCAAACTCTGCTCCATTGTATATTCTAAGGATTTTGATGTGTTTCCCTGTCTTCTTTTCAATAAAGGCTTTATACTCTTTGAATTTATCAAATGTGTCACTTTTAGCTTTAAGAAAATATATCCAACATTTTCTTGAGTAATCATCAATAAAAATGACATAATACAAATAACCAATGAGTGAGGGAGATGACATGGGACTACATACATCAGAATGAACCAGATCTAAGATGCCCTGAGCTCTGTTGTCACTACTAGGAAATGCTTTCTTTATATTTTTACCTAGCATGCATCCCTTACAAATTTAATTTTTAGTAAGAGAAATAGAGGGCATGCCACATACCATGTTCTGTAGATCTGGAAGATCTTTGTAATGAAGATGTCCAAGTCTTTTGTGACACAACTCACTGGAGCTAGTCGCATCATGAGCCAATGCCTGAACTGACTGTCCCGACATGACGTACAGTCCTCCACAACAAGTTCCAATCGGTTTTGTTGTACTTAAGTGGCTACCTTTATCCCATAGTAATGCCTTCCTGTCCTTGAATATCACCCAAAATCCCTTGTCCTTGAGGGTTGCAACTGATAGTAGATTCTTCTTGAGCCCTGGAACACATAATACTTCATCAACATGAAGGCTAGCTCCAAATTCCAATCTGAAGGAGATAGAGCCTACTCCCTCTATCTTGTAACATTTGTCATCCCCAAGATCAACATGCTCTATAAAATATTTTGTCTCGAAATCTGAGAAGATCTCCTTGTACCCTGCCATGTGCTATGATGCACCACTTTATACTAATCGAGTTTTCAGCTCCGTGAAAACTGAACTGGATAAGGCAGAAACCAAGTAATATTCTTTTCTATTTTCTTTCTCATTAGAAGAAATTTTCTGATTTCTTTTGGATTCATCATCCTCAACAATTGAGGAATGATGTTTCCCTTTCCTTGGATATTTCTTTCTAAACCAACAATCTTTGGAAAAATGACCCAACTTATTACAACTAAAGAATTTAATCTTAGATGTATCAATATTCTTTCCTTTGAATGTACCTTTGGTGTTTGTCTTCCTCTGAGAGCCTTTCTGGAAAGTGTCTTTCTTCTTTCCCTTAAATCTTGATGCTAAAGTCGAGGGCTCTTCTTTCATTGGCTCACTCCTGGTAGCTGTTCCACTCTCCTCCTGGACACAATCATGCCATAACCTCTCAAACGTCGGTTGAATCTCTCTCCCACTTACACTGGATAAGAAGGTCTCCCATGAAGAAGGAAGACCGTCAAAAATGGCCTGCACTAGATCATCATCGTCCACTGTCACCCCTGTGACCAAAAGATGATCTCTAATCTAGGCTATCTTGGAACAGAAAGATGCCACTGATTCAACTTTCTCTATATTCAAATAATTAAGCTTGTGCTTAAGTGTCCTCTTCTAACTTGGAGCTTGTTTCTCATACAGATTCACCAAGGTATCCATACAACCCTTGGTAGTCATCAATGAAGTCATTGCAGGAATTATACTGTCTTTGACTGAGTCAAATATTATTCTCTTGGCCTTTTTTTGACTCTTCTTGAAGGTCTCTCTTCCTGCATTATTTGTGGGTTCCTCCACCACTATGGTCACATACTACTCAAGAACATGCTCCTGCAAGATATTTGTTATCTGTAGCTTCCACACATTGAAGTTGGTAGCTCCTTCGAGCCTATCCTCAGCCCTGATTGAAATGGAGGATGCCATGGACCTCACACTGGAAACTTAATCAAGCTAGCTTGGATCTATGTGTACCTGTTGCTGCACTTCACCGTGTTTAACACACCCTAATCTTTGATACCATGTTAAATTATGAGCTTGATTTCTTATGCGGATTACTTATTTTATTTTCTTCAACACTTTGATTCCAGCTTAATACACTTCAGCAATTCCAAATCATAATCAAATAGCAATAAATATGAAGATAAGTAAGCATGCACATCAACAACACATATACCCTGGGGAAACCCTGTACAGAGAGAAAAACCCCAGCAAACGATATTCCTTTATTGCATTAATAATGTAAGATCACTTACAAATATCCACCATGATTGTTCTCCTCTTAAAGATCTTGCCAAGATGACTTTGACCTGACAAAGACCTAAAAGACCTTGCTGAAATACACCTCTGATATGTTGCCTCTATTGTTGATATACAACACTGATATGTTGCTTTGGTATGCTGCCTCTTTATCACTAATATGTGGCTCTATTTCTAATATACAACACTGACATGTTGCTTTGGTATGATGCCTCTTTATCACTGATATGTGCCTCTATTTCTTCACCCTTAACCTGCATATCAAAACTGTGTTGAAGAGAGGGGTCGGCCTCTGCTTATATAGGCTAAAGAGGAGAAGAGGAGAGGCTCTAAATAGTAACTTGTTTGCATGCTTTAATCATAACTCATCTTCATACTTTAGTTCAAACTTAGAACTAGACTTGAGACTGGTATACTCTAGTTCGAAAATAGAACTAGACTTGAGACTTCAGTTACAACTCAACATTACACTTTAGTTCGAAAA
>JZKD02S0404295.1:74494-87541 GCA_000966675.3 Picea glauca | reverse complement strand
TTACAACTCAGCATTACACTTTAGTTCTAAAATAGAACTAGACTTAAGACTTCAGTTTCAACTCAACATTACACTTTAGTTATAAAATAGAACTAAACTTGAGACTTTAGTTACAACTCGACTCTTTACAAGGCAATTCGAAATTCTCTTCATGGTGGATAATGTTACACATGACAACGCACTAGATCAATACATTTATATCATTTGCAATATTAGGAATATCGTTTGTTTCTAGCTCATAGGAATTTTATATTCAACCTAACTTTTTCTAGATGCCTTGACTTTTGCTCATGGCTCACAAGGTTTGACTAGGCTCATAGAGGTTGTATGTTTCCCCTGACTTTTGCACTAGTGTGTCTATGCTCACAGAGGTTGTACGTTCCCCCTAACTTTTGAACTAGACTGTCTATGCTCACAGAGGTTTTACGTTCCCCTTAACTTTTGCATTAGACTCACATAGCATCATGTTCTTCTTGAGTTTTGGTTTGACTTACAAAGGTTGTACGTTCCCCCTGGATTTTGTCAATACCTCACAAGAATGGTTGATTCTCCAAATCTCCCTTCCTAGCCTTAGGGTGGCCCATATGGTGTCTCATTGGAGAATGACTATTGATGCTACCAAATTTAACACTCTTCACCCACTGGGGTACCTCTGCACTTTTAGGTCAAACACTCAATCGATCTGACCCCCGACGCACCACTACCCAATGGGCCAGTCTATCACTACTCTCTGTTAGAAAATGAGGAAATCAAGTGCCAGATCTAAGAGATGCTCGAAAAGGGGCACATCCAACCAAGATCATCACCTTGCGGAAGCCTAATCATGATTTTGCAGAAGAAATACGAGAACTGGCGAATTTGCATTGATTGTAGAGCCCTAAATAAAATCACAATGAGGAACTAGTACCCAATTCCCTGAATTAACGATCTCCTTGACCAGATCATGGGGGCCAAATACTTCAATAAGATTGATCTGAAGTCCGACTACCACCAGGTCCCAATAGAGTAGACTGATGTATGGAAGACTGCCTTCAAGTCTAAAGAAGGTATTTTTGAATGGTTGGTCATGCCCTTTGGCTTGATAAATTCCCCAACAACTTTCATGAGGATGATGGACGATATATTGTGACCTTTCACAAATTCGTTTGTGGTGGTGTATTTGGATGACATCCTTATCTTCAGCAAGAGTTGGGAGGAACACTTGCATCATATTCAACAGGTTCTGCACACTCTACGACAACACAAACTATATGCAAATTTGGAAAAATGCTCCTTCAGCATGAACAGGGTCTAGTACCCATGATACATTGTTGATGAGCATCGTTTGCATGTTGATCCAGCCAAAATCTAGGTCATCCCTGACTGGCCATCCTTGACCACACTCATTGAGCTTTAGAGCTTCTTAGGCCTTGCCAATTTCTATTTCAAGTTTGTGTTGGGATTCTCTGACATTGCATGGGTCCTTATCCAGGTGACCGAGGATGGTGGAAAGGAGAAATTTGCATGTGGCCAGTTGCAACAGAAAGAATTTGATGATTTGAAGAAACACTTGTGCTCATCCCCGGTGCTCTCATTACCTGACCTGCAACAACCTTTGGAGATTAAGATAGATGCTTCAGACTATGTTGTGGATGGATTTCTCACTCAACATGGACATCATGTGGCCTATCATAGTGAGATGCTATCAGATACCATATTGAAGTACCCTACTTATGACAAAGAAATGTACTCCATTGTACAAGCTTGCTGCTAGTGGAGTCATTACATTCTTGAGAAGGAGACAATCATCCACAATGATCATAAGCCTATCTAGTTCATGCAGACACAAGGAAAATTGCAGAATGACTTCCATCAGAAGTGGTCCAAATAATTGCAAAAGTTCCATCTCAACTTCAACTATAAGACATGGAGCACCAACTATGTCGTTGACTGCCTTAGTTGACCTCCAGTTGCATCACTAACCATAGTGTTACACTCCTATGGACATGAGACCTCCGGATGGTCCCAAATCTACGAGAGCGATCCTGACTTTGCCACTACCTACCATATGCTAGGCACAAACACAATTGTCATTGATTTTCATCTTTAGGACGGGTTGTTGTTCCATTTGGGCCATATCTGTGTTCCATCAAGCGAGTGCATGAAGATGATTTGGGAATCTCACTACAGTCGGGTGGCAGGAAACTTCGGCGTAGAAAATACAGTGGCAGTGTTGTAGCAACATTTTTCTTGGATGAAACTTCGACAGGATGTTAGCAAGTATATCAAGTCCTACACGACTTGTGCCATTGCCAAACCGACCATTAAGAAATAAGGCATGTACACCCATCTTCCTACTCACGACAGGCCTTAGGAATCCATCTCGATGGAATACATGTTGGGCCTTCCTTCAACCAAGCAGGGAAATGACTGTGTTTTCGTGGTTGTTGATCAATTTTCCAAGATGGCGATTTTGTTCGCCTACAAAAAAAGCATCACAACAGAGGCCACTTCCAACCTCTTCTTCGAACAAGTGTGGGTACATTTTGGGATACCAGTAAACATCATCTCATATTGGGACAATCGGTTCCTCAACACATTTTGGTTGAGCCTCTGGTCACAGCTGGACACCAAGCTCACCAAATCCACGACCTTCCACCCCCAAATATATGGCCAAACCTAGGTCGTCAACATGATGATCGTGCATATCTTACGCATGTACAATTCCAAACATCCACACACATGGGATGAGATTCTTCCCTATGTTCAACATAGTTAGAGCCATACATAGCTCAACTGACCATAACCCCTTTCAGGTGGGGTTGGGATTTCAACCATTGGGTCCCATGGATGTTTCACTACCCCTTGCAACCACACATGAAAAATTGTCCCATGCTCAAACTGAAGTCGACAAAGCCACCCGATTCATTGAAAAAATCCATCACATCCTCCAACAGGTTCGAGATATTTTTTAGAAGTCCAATGCCAAGTACATGCAACGTCGTGATCAACATCGGGTGCCACACAAGTTCTAGGTGGGAGATAAAGTTTGGTTGCACTTGCAGAAAGAACGCCTTACAGGACCCCATCGGAAGCTTCATCCACTCTGTTATGGACCTTACACCATCACCAAGGTTGTGGATGAAAATGATTTTGAGCTCAACATTTCCCCCTTCCTTGGCTTACACCCAGTGTTTAATGTGGACCTCCTTCGACCATACTTTCCACTCTTATTGGACACCTTAGAGATGGAAGAACAGTTGACATCGACATAGCTCAACCCTGATTGTATGGAAAAGGCATCCACTGATCAGATCGTGGACACACAGGTCAAGGGAACTCACCAACATAAGCTTTAGCTTTATCGTGTTTTCAAAGTGGGGCAGCTCCTGCACCAAGGCAAGTGGCTCACCCAGGGCCAAATTCAATAGAAATTTCCTCATCTAATGGGGGAAATCAACGCAATGGAGATTATTGCTTCCTAAGGAAGTATGATTGATCCAGGTGGATATCGGTGGCCACCCACCTCTTCCAACTGGCTCACATACAAATTTCATCTCGGTAGTTACAATTTTTATCTTGGCAGTTTATTTCTATCTTTTCGAGTCCTAAACGTTCGGGGCCGTTTTGAGGCCCTAAACAACGTTTTTTGGGCCCTCCATAGTCACAGTATAGAAAAAGTCAAAGTGTTACAAGATGATGTGTATTCCTCGAACAGACCTTTCCAACAGGCTATCTTTTGCCTAAAACAAAGATCGTATGCAAAAGTTATGACCCCGGGAAGTTGATGTACCAACTTACCCCATTGGGGCATGACTTTTGGTGCTTCATCTCCTAGGGTTAGGTTTTTGGATTTATAGGGTTTTATGTTTACATATTGATGCTAAAAAGGCTTGTAGGCCTCATTGTAATGTGATCGGACGAATGTGCGTAGCATCCACATCTCTTCTCAGAGATTAGCTACCACCATTTGAGCAACATTGTTTTCATTCTACATTTTACAGTTTTAGCAGAATTCTTTAATATTGAATAGAAGTTAAGTTCCATTATATCTTTGTTATGTTATCTGTATATATGTGTTAATGTTATAGATCTATGTTTCATTTTGTTCCACTCATAAATCCATATCAACTTGTTGGGCCACTTACAAGCAAATTATTCCTTCGCAAAGATGGATTTGATAGTTGCTTACAATAAAGTTCGCAGGAATGTAGTAAGTCATTTGGGTAAGTGCGTGGTCATTTATCTTGATGATATCTTGGTATTTATTCATTCTTGGGAAGAACATCTTCAACGTGTTTGCAACATCCTCAAGCTACTATGGGCACATACAGTTCAGGTGAAGAAATCATATTGTGGATACACATCAGTTCCATCTGTGGGACTCATACTGGACACAATAGAGATTCGATCAGATCCATCTCGAGTACATATTTTGGCACAATGGCCAGTGCACTCCATTTCCCATGACCTCAATATTTTTTTAGGAACGGCTAGGCACCACTTCACTCAACTTTCGTTTTCATTATGCTCTGCACAAGTTCTCTATTTTCCAGATAGGCATCACCCCTTTCGGATTACGAAGGATGCATTTGAGTTTTCCAGTGGGGATGTACTTAAACAAGGAGGTCATCCAATGTCATACCATTCAAAGATTCTTGCTCCTTTTGGCTCTGCACATCGGCAACATGAACAACAACTAGCTTAGTGTTTTATCCACATGTTGGCTCAATGCCATACTCAAGAAGCATCTACCTTACATAGGCATGATCAACAACGCACACCATTGTTCTTTCAGCCAGGAGATCGTGTGTGGCTCTTACTGGACATGCCCCGCTTCAAAGGGAAACATCATTCACTGCATCCACTCAGATATGGACCCTACATAGTTTTTTATGTGTATCAAATAGACTTTCCTCCATAATTCAACATCCATGATGTGCTTAATGTTAACAATCTCAAGTTGTTTGAGCCACCTCTCCTTGAAGAAACAACAATAGTTCAACATCCCATGGATAACATTCCAGAAGTTCAGTCACATCTGTTCACTGATACTTGACTCCAAGACCAGGACAAATCGCTAACGGAAACATATTTTATATCTTGTTGGTCGAAAGGGATAGACACCAACTCAAACCAAATGGATGTCTACAACAACATTGCAGTGCAATTTCCACCATTTGTTGGCGGGAAGGGATGTTTTCGGATCTGCATGTGCACAGTTTGATGGGGCATCCTCAACAGGTGGGATAAATTGTGGTGTTGGGGGGTACATTTTAGACCATGACTCTTCCAAGTTCAGGTGGCTCATCAATTGTGGGAAAGGCTCAAATACCAAAGCAAAGCTATTGGGTGCTTGGACTACGCTCACCCTAGCAAAATATCTAAAAAAATGAAATATTCATGTGATGGGGGATTCAAAGGTTGTCATTGATTGGCTGAAGCAAAAAGGGAATCTCCATTCGACTGCCATCGAAGGATGGAAACAAAGAATAATTGAGCTGATAAGGTCCTTTCAGGATATCCATTCCCAGCATATTTACATGGACTTCAATGTGGAAGCTGATTTACTTTCTAAACAGGGACTGTCGGAGCCGAGAGGGCGGTTATCCTATTATATATGGGATGGAGGGATAGCAGACCCTACTTCTCATATCAACCTGTTCTAGTCCTTTCTGTTGGTTTTTTTGTTCTAGGAACAATGCTCTATTCTCCCCTTTACTTATTCTCTTGTTGCTGGAATTAGAGGTTGATAGCAGTCATCATAGATGGATGGTTACATCTCGGTTTTGTTTATGGTAATCAGTTCAGCTTGCCTCTCGATGTATGTAATAGGATTCCGAGTATGAGAAGAATCACTTATTTAATGTATTAAAAATTATATTTTAATATAATCTTGGAGCGAATTTCTTATTGCAAAAACGGTTGAGTTAGGGTTTCATCATTATCATTAATCTTATTATCAACTCGAGTCCAGGTAGGGCTGCTCTTAGGTCTGACCCGAGAAGTGTTTCCCCTCCCCTAGTGCGGATTTTAGTATATAAGAATTTGCGTTCAGTTGTAGACATTTGTCACAATAGGAGCTTGCTGCTACATAAACGTGGGCATAACAATTCCAATACTATCTTCTGCATAGTTGAAATGTCAATTATTGAATTACATTAATAGTAAAAACAGTATATAAGGTGGACATTATTATGCTAATCACCTTAAATGTTTTTTATAATAACTCTTTATAAGATGAATGGATATATTTTGTTATATAAAAAATTAATGATTGAAATCACAAACCTTCATTTACTATGAAGAGGAAGAATATTCATAGCATATGAAATAGTTTTCATTAAAAATCCATATATAATTAAAAACCTATTAAATCTAATCATTTTCGATAAACCAGTAATAACTGATAATCCTAAAAGTGATAATTGATAATACTAAGAAGAACAAGGAGAGATAGCAGCTAATATCACGAGGAAGACATGGCACCAAAAATAAAATAGATTATACATTTATTAATGTTTTGAAATATAAATTACTACAACTAAAATAGAATTTATATAAACTTAATTTAAAATAAAATAAATTATACATTTATTAATGTCTTAAAAACACAGGTACAAATATATAAATTACTGCAACTAAAATAGAATTTATATAAACTTAATTACAATTAAATTTATTATTATATTATTTTTTATTCTATATAAAATAGAATAATTTTTTTTCTACAAATAGTTGTATGAAACTCAATGCATGGATGAAGCTCCAAGGAGAGATGGCCTTGCAACAACACCACATTATTGCTGTGAGAATACAAAACAATAGATGTATACTAGCTTCAGGGATATATGACCCAGCGTAAAGAGAGAAGACAAATGAGTAGAGTCAATCCATTAAATAGCAGTGGCCACTGATTTTGCTGGGTATTGGGAATCGCAACGGTGGTAAACCTGACAAACTATTGTGTGGGAGTCCCATTCTATGGTCTTTCCTGATATCCATATTCAAATTTGCTTGCAGCAGGGCCTTGCCGATTATACATATTTATGTGCATCCATAAAAATTAGTATGACAGTACCAAGCTAAATAATAAATAATGTATATATGTAATTCTAGAATTTTCTATATGTTTATAGAATTTTTTTTAGTTAACTTCAAAAGTAAATAATAAATAATGTATATATGTACTTCTAGAATAATTTTTTATATGCTTATAGAGTTTTTTTTAGTTAACTTCAAAAGTAAACAAGGACATAAATGCACCCATCCAAGACATTAAAGTGTAGCTCAACAACTTACCATTATTATGTGTTTTCTAATGAATGTAAAAATGCATATGATTATGTGTTTGTATAGGTTTCACCATGTTTCCTCTCAAAGGATTTTGGAATACAATGGACTGAACCTATTGAAGTAGTGATTGGAGTCAAACACTTTGTTGTTATTAGGGTATTAGTATTTGGGATTCTTGCAGGTTGGGGGAAGATGTAAGCAGCAGATATGGATGCAAATGTCGGGAGGATCTGTTCAGAAATATCCAATATCAATGGCATACATAGAAATTTAGCATATAGAATAGAGCAACCACGAACTTTTTCTATTATGTGGAGGTAATAGTAGCAAATCACGATTCTTCCTTTCTTTTAAGATTTCCTTGATTATAAATATCAGTTATAAAACTCTTAACCAAACAAGACACACAATTTATAATAAAATACAGAATATGGCTTTTCAACGAAGCATACATAAAATACAGAATATGGCTTTTCAACGAAGCATAAATATTTTGTCTTTATGCCAAATATCAAATGCATATATATTCCTCCTTTTAGTTGTAGTTCTTATATTTCTAATCAACTTTCATGATAATCTCCTAAGCTTTTAGTGCAACCTTTCTGCTACTTTCGTTATTAATAATATTAATATTAATGCAATTAATTTAATGACTAACCACATGCACTGGTAAGTATTTAAAATTATATCCACATACAACTAGACAATTCAACCACTCATTTACATGCTGCATGATAATGTTAAACATTTTGCATCGGTATATATAACTGTTTTGTCGTATTATGCTCAGTATTAGATTGAACTTTTATTCTTTTCATTTTATATAAAAAGACATTATTGTTTTTTCAGATACAGTATTGATTTGTGGTGGTTGTGGGGATAAAAATGGTAATATATGCGTCGATAATTGCGAGTGAATATATAAAAAGCAGCATCAACCATGGAGATTGATTAACAAACCTATGTAGATGGTATGGAAATAAATAAATATGCTTGTCATGTGGGTCGATACAGATGGTATGTAAATGAATGAATATGCATGACATGTTGGTTGGTGTAGTGTTTGCCATGGCACCTCCATTTTGCGAAAAAGAAAAATCCAAAAAGCTATACTGGGAAAAGATTTGGCCAGCGTTCCCATAGTACTTGTTTATGATACAACCTGTATTTTAAGTCGGTTTTAATTCTCAAAATAACCCTGCTGCATGATAAAAAAGGCCCTCATATGAATACGATGATGTTAAAAATTCTCATATCTTTTTCAATCTTTTATATTGCCCTAAATATAAGTCAATTGAAGGATCAACAACTTGAGGTACAGATTGCTAGGATTGTTGATTCCTTTCAACAAGCGGTTTCTTTAAGTTTAAAAATTGTTGGAAGCTTCTTAACTTTCTCATGTTTTCTATGCTAAACAATATTTGCTATTATTTACATGATCATTGGCTGGGGGTTAAGACTTATTTTAACGATGCTCGAAGCACTTGAATGAAAGAGAAGGTATGAATTAATGAAAGCATGAAACCCATACTTAGACAGAGATTAATTAAAGAACACGAAACCCATAAACCCATTACTTAAAGAAGATGAGTATTAAAGCTGCCACTTTCACATCACTAATTCTGTAAAGGAAAAAAAAACTGCATATTGCTCTTGATTTACAATAAATCATTGTACCTTGACACATAAAATAATGACAATAGATAGTTTGCACTTTAAAAAACTTTAGGATTTCCAAAGTTTGAGCAATAACTTCAACCCACTAATGATATCTTTAGCCAACCGGTGATGTATTATATATGTACCTCGTAAATCAATTGCAAATATACAAGAGTGATGTATCTTTAGTTAACCAGTGATCTATCTTTAGCCAACCGATGATGTATTCTATATGTACTTTGTACCTCAATTGCATATGTACAAGAGGAAACATATAATGTAGAAGCACCCTAGAATTATAGTCTATGGTGGTGGTGGAGAAAGGCACTAGAGAATGCTCTCAAAATTCACAATAAATCGGTTTAGCAATGCAATGAAGATGTTAGAGACAATGTCCATACATGACAACATGACAATTCACATGTATTCAATCAATAAACATGAATTTAATGATCTCAATGTACAGATGCAAAATTGATATAATGCATCGTTGTCATCCTCGAAAAGACCTTCAATAAACTTAAGTTATTTAAGATTGGAAAAAATGGATTATGTCAAAGCTTATTTAAAGACTTCAGAAAGAACTTTAATGAAGTTATAAGACTCAAAACTTAGGTTATTTAAGATTGAAAAAAATGCATTTGATCTTGTTAGCCAACAACAAGCTCAATAAAAGCACCCTAGAATTATAGTCTATGGTGGTGGTGGTGGTGGAGAAAGACAGTACAGAATGCTCCCAAAATTCCCAAAATTCACATCAGATCGGTTTGGCAATGGAATGAACAAAGCCAACATTGATGTTGGAGACAACATCCATACATGGAAAAAAGACAATTCACATGTATTCAATCAATAGACATGAATTTAATGATCTCAATGAACATATGCAAAAGTGATATAATGCATCTTGTCATCCTCAGAAAGAACTTCAACAAACTTAGGTTATTTAAGATTGGAAAAAATGCATTGTGTCAAAACCTATTTAAATACTTCATAAAGAGTTTTAATGAAGTTATAATAGACTCAAAACTTAGGTTATCTAAGATTGAAAAAAATACATTATGTTAAAGTTAGACAATTAAGTGTTTGAGATTGTTAACCAATAACATGCTAGATAAAAGCAATTTAAATATTATAAAAAAAAAATTATTTAGTTTTTCTTATATAGAACTTGGAAAAGCAAAAAACAATTTATAATAAAAAACAAAATACAACATAACATTTAATTATTTAAAAAACATTTAATTATTTAGAAGATGACACAAACTTATAAAAAAAACGTTATTGTTGTATTGAAGAGTGTAATAAAGGGACTCCGCATCCTGAAATATGAGGGGATTGGGTGTTAGATTGTCGATTACAATGAAGCCATCAAGAAGCAAATGAATAAGTTACCTAACCACTTTAGTTCAACCCATTGACATGGGTGTGGTTCTCTCCAAGTTATTTAGTCTGTGCCCTTCGGGCTGGTAGGGACTAATAGTAATTGATTTTTAGCCTTTTTATTAAATTGACACAAAAACAAAAAAAAAAAAATCGCTCTTTTAACCAAAGTTTTAAAAAAATCATATAATTTAGGTTGGAAATTCATATACCTAAATCAAAATTTTGATTTCGACTTCTTATTTGGCCTCTTCCCGAGGCTCAAGGAAATGATAGCTTAATTTATCTCATTATTTTGAGTACTCATTTTTTGCAAACAAAGTAATGCTAGAAATGAGTCTAGCATTACTTCTTAACATTAAATGTTATGATATAATGCATAGGCCATAATAGTCCATAGCGCATTGCATTTGTTGCCACCTACTCCTTATGATGCCACCTACGACACCATGCAAAGCTACATGATCCTGCAGTTTCTCTTCTTTACCTACTCTTGCACACATGACACACAACCTCCTCTCCAATTTCTTGCAACCTCCTCTCCAATTTCCCACAGCCATTCTGTTACTATTTCTGCTTGCCTGCGGCATGCAACATCAATTTGCCGCATCAATCTGGGAAGGACAAGGAAACCCCGCTTTACTGCGGCATGCAACATGGAAGGGCGAGGAACCCAAGGATATTGTGATGATCGGTTACATAGAAAATAACTACTCTTTGTAATTTCTGTTAATGAAACTTGCATATATGTATTCAAAACGTTAATGAAACTTGCATCTAATTATTCAGAATATATGAAACTTGCATCTGTGTATTCAAAATAAAATTTGCATATGTGTATTCAAAATGTTGCAACATGGTAGATGAACTAAGGCAAGTAGAGGAGGAAGGATTATTGGATTACACTTGGGAGGTCGAGCACTCACCTTAGACTGTGATATCTTCTTTGTCGAATTCTAATCCCTTCTGCAATTGGGAGACAATAATTTGCAAGAGACAAATTGACCCTATAATTCGCCCATCTACATATGTTCTTCTGTTTGTTGTTAGAAGTGCTCACACATATTTGCTTCATGCATAGCAACAAAGTGAACCATTTATTTTGATCGCCAACCGTTGCCTCTATTGTTACTATTTTGCGGCAGCTCTCGTTGCCTTGATCTACCCACCCGATACTTTGATGAATGTCATATCTATGATGATTCCAATTTCATTGTTCGAACGGTCAATACACATTGAAGGTTGGAAAGTGATGTTCATTTATGCAGAAAATGGCTTCACTCACTTTGTTTTCTCCGAATCCAATATCCCTATTGGTAGGTACGCTCTTTCCATTATGATCAAATTCAATTGTCCATTCCTATTCCGTGGAAGATTTTTCAACTAGATTCTTTTGAAAGTATAGTTCAATTACTACTATCTTCTTATCTGTTTGAGAAGAGAATATTTATAATTTCAGTTCTAACCCCGATTCGTAAATTGGCTTTCCCCCTACCCTGGAGGAAACGAATCTCAAGAAGCTCGAAAAAGAAAGAATCATAGTCCCGCTCAGGGAAGGTAACATTTTTGTTCACTGCAGGCAATAGCTCTTTACTTTACTTTTCATAAGATTCACTCAACTAAATTGATTTCTTCATCATCCTATCTTAACAATATTACATTTGATTATAAAATTTCATGAGAACCAAATATTATTTTATAAATTTTTAATCCATGAATATAAATATTATTATTAAATTTTTTATCCACAACCAAAACAAATTATTTTTAAATTCCATCATCATCATCTACATTTTCATTATCATAAAAAAACATAAATTCTTAGCTTAAATATCATACTCTCTTTTCAAAACATATAATATTTTCATCAATTTGAGAGTTATTCTAAGAGGTCTTCATCAAAATAGTGAACCAACCTCAAATATGATTATTTTAATTGTAATATATTTACAATTTCAATTAACATCATTAATATGAAAATTCTCATCAATTACTTCTGCATTCCCATTAACCTCAAATATGATTATTTTAATTGTAATATATTTACAATTTCAATTAACATCATTAATATGAAAACTCTCATCAATTACTTCTGCATTCCCATTAGCCCGCTTAAAAGTATGCTAGCATATTTATAATATGGAGAAAAGTGGGGAAGTTATATGAACAGAATTGTTGTAGAGTCAACTTCCATCATTCTCATGTGGTTGAGTAAACTTCTATACTTGCAGTCCAAGCAACCAACTGATTGAGCAATACACACTTGCATCATCAGCAATCGGTGGCTCTCTTTCCAAGTGACAACACATTGTGACGAAATCTGTCATTTGCAACAGCTTCCACGAACTTTCGTAAAAAATAATTATCAATTTTAAATACAAAGCGAGCAAGTGGTGAGTATCATGCTTTTGTCGTACATCTTTAGGTAAGGAAGCGGCTTCCTTACCTAAAGATGTACGACAAAAGCATGATACTGACCACTTGCTTTTATGTTTTTTTAATAGCGCAAGGCGGTTTGTATTTAAAATTGATAATTATTTTTTACGAAAGTTCGTGGAAGCTGCTGCAAATGGCAGATTTCGTTGGAAGTTGAACTCGAGTTTAATGAAGCTGCACCCATACGCCACGCGTTTTTGACGCTCTGTCCGCGTGTCCTGAGGATTCTTCAAGCAAAACATCTGTAAACTACGAAAAAATTAGAACTCTGGAGCATTTTTTCGTAGTTTACAG
>JZKD02S0404295.1:49175-60206 GCA_000966675.3 Picea glauca | reverse complement strand
ACCTGTTTGGAGGAGCAATAAGTTGGATGAGCAAAACACAGGCTGTAGTGGCACTTTCAACTACAGAATCTGAATACATGGCAGCCACTCATGCAAGTAAGGAAGCAGTATGGTTCCAAATATTTTGTTCAGGTATTGGGTTGGTACAAGAAGCTGTAAGGATAGAGTGTGACGGTCAGAATGCAATTTTCTTGGCGAAGAACCCTGCTTATCATTCAAAGACAAAGCACATTGATGTTCAATATCATTTTGTAAGAGACATGATTGAAGAAAAGAAATTATCACTGATGAAGGTGGACACTTTGAAGAATGTTGCAGATTCATTAACAAAATTTGTGAGCACTAAGAAGTTCTCTTGGTGTAGAGGATCCATGGGCATTGCTGCCCTGGATTGTTGACTATGTAACCTTGTAACCCCCTGTGTGCAAAGAAAACAACAAGTGGGAGAATGTTGGGTATGTGTTATATTCTTTTCACGAGTAGTAGTGTCTGAGCGCCTGCACCGAGCGCGCAGGAGGGTGGAGCCCCCCGCGCGGGGGTTCGGGGGCAGTGCCCCCGATTTTTTTTTTTCGGGCCGACATATTTTCGAGACCACATGATATTAGGTGGTTTTTTGACACATGGTTTTTTGTTGATGGTTTTCTATTTTCGGTTAAGGAATTAGGGTTTTGGACTAATCCAAGTCATTGGTTTAGGGTTTTGGATGCCGTTGGCTCCTATATGTATATTGTATTGTAAACAATGTAAAACAATGTATGAATATAATATATGTTGGTTTTCCCGGTTTGGGTTTCCAGGTGAAACATCTCTGTGTAATGTTTGTATTTTCCATTGTATCTTTTCTGTTCTTTTCTAAATATCAGTTTGCAGTAGATATTGTACAAGGTTAGAATTTACAGGTGGCTACAACCACCTATCCTTGCCCCGTCCAACCGCCCTGACATATAAGTAAAATGATGGAACCACTGTCACACTATCACTGTGAGATTTACTGCTGTAAACTTGTACCAATCAACCTGCACCCAATAACCTGTACCAATAACCTAAACCATGCATCAACCATGCATCAACCTGTACCTCAAACTGTAATCAACTTGTACCATAAACAAGTGTATCAACCATGCACCAACCTGTACCAAACAACCTGTAATCAACTCGTACCATAAACAAGTGAATCAACCATGCACCAACCTGTACCAAACAACCTATAATCAATTTGTACCATAAACAAGTGCATCAACCATGCACCAACCTGTACCTTGAACACGTGCATCAACCATGCACCAAACTTGTACAAATAACCTGTCACAACAACTTGTCTAAACAACCTGTCTCATCAATGTTATCAACCAAATCAGATCTACTCACCAATATCAATCACCAAGACAACTCTCAAATATGTGCATCAACTAAGAATAACAAAATAACTCATAATCATCACCAAGATCAATATGTGCTCCTAATAATACAAGTATGCTACATCATCCATAAACCATGTGTCAACAATACTACTAACAAGTGCCTCCAACCATGTACCAAGTATGTATCGATCATGTATAAACTAATCATCAACTATGACTCATCAAGATGTACCAACATCATCAACTATACACCTCATGTATGTGTCAACTCGTCAACTACTTTTCTCAACCATGTACCCGACATGTACCTCAACCAAATTCCCTCATCAATTTCATCATCCAAATATGATTTGTAACTCTATAATATACCTGGTGTATATGATCACATTCCTGCAAACATTCCTTAACTTTAACAACAAGAGACTATCATTTTCATCAAACTTTTCTTTAGTCTCACATGACTAGCTTTGGATTAGTCAAAAAACCTAACTTGAAATAATCATAACTTTGTACATGTAATGAATAAAGCTCTGAAACTGATAGAAAATGTTATTTAGTGTGTTTTATGCAATTCCTCCAAGTGTCACTACTTGGAACCTCTCAGAAAATAAGTTATAGAAAAAATGACATACCTTGTTGAATTCTAGCTTATTCTAGAGAGCGAACTTGTAGAGCGTGCACCGCACAAAATATTTATTGAATCGATATGAAACTATTACAAAAAATACTACAGAATGTACTCTAACCGACACATTTGGTATTACTAAATTTGGATTTTTTATGAATAATTTATGACGTTTTTACCGGAAACACCTGTTTTAGACTAGTTTCAGGACTAGCCACAAACCCTATTTTCCACGGAGTGTAAATCCAAAAATATAATGATCTACAAGCTGAATTTTTTACCATAGATACTTGGATATGTTTTGTCAATGGAATAAAAATTTCATGGTCTGAATCATTATAGAAAAATATTTATAGCGAAAATGGTGAGATGAACTGTAAATAACATACCTTAGAAAGCACCATCAAAAGAATTTATCCTTCCTTGAATTCCGACCTTCTTTTCTTCACCTTCCCTAAAAAATTCATCTTAGATATCCTTTGGTTACCTCAAAAAACTATATAAATTCAATATTCTCAAGTGTGTGTTAAATGAGAGAGCCTTGCCTCTTATTTATACTCTCCAAGTAGCTTCCTTAAAAACATCTTCTAGGTCGCTTTGCCCACTTTCCTTATTTTAGGGTTAACCCACTTCTAATTTCTCCACTAAGTTTATTATTTAAATAATTTATTTTGTATTCACTTTGAATTATATTACACTCATCACTTCACTTTATTATTTACTTTCTAAAATCTCTTAAACCACTTTGACTACTTTGACCTTTTGGGGCTTCAAGCCAACATATGAGGGTCCTCCAACTTCGTAAGGCCATAACTCTCAAACCGTGAGAAGTTATGTGACGTTCCACATACCACCAGAAATGGAATAACATGTAATATCCATCTAGAATAGTATTACCTTCAAATATATCAAAAATCATACCGTTATCCATCAAACAAACTTGGGTCCATTACCCAAACTTGGGTTCGCCAACTTCACATGGTCATAGTTCTCTAACCGTGAGGAGTTTTGTGACGTTACACATACCAGTGGAAATGGAATGACAAGAACTATCCATATAGGATAGTTCCCCTAACAAATTCATTGTCCTTCATCTCATTATTCCACAATTAAGCATGCGTTCTCTTACTCTGCAAAATGTCTTCCCGTGAGGGCTTTCACCATAAGGGGACCACTTTGGAGTTCATCCATCTTTAATTATTATCAACCATGACAAGACAATAATGAGTCATATTTACATCAAACAATCTTGGGTCCATTACCCAAACCTTTGTGTTGTGGGGCTTTCTTCAAGGGTTGACATCAATGACAACGAACCTTAATCAACAATCTCCCCCTTTGGCATTGATGGCAACACTCTGATGCAATACTGAAATCATATCACTCATGATCCCTTTGGAACCATGCCTTTTTCCTCTGCATCTGATAAATATGCTCCCCCCGGAACCATGCCTCTATCCTCTGCATCTGATAAATATCTCCCCCTTTGTCATCAATGAAAAATGTATCTTTCCATCCGGGGCTGCTCCCCCTGACTGAACTGTCTGTCCTCTTATGGTGCTTCCTCATGTACATCTAAGACATATAAGATAAGCATTCAAAAAGCATTCATTTTGGAGTGGAAATAACTCCAAGTCTTTGGCAAAGATATTCAAAGGCTTCCTGTGGAAGTGGTTTTGTAAAGATGTCTACCACTTGTTCTTTTGTGCCCACATACTCAACTCTGATGTTATTTTCTGCAACCTGCTCCCGTAGAAAGTGATACTTGATTGGAATGTGCTTCATCTTGGAGTGCATCACCGGGTTCTTCGATATACTGATGGCTCTTGTATTATCACAATATATTGGAATTGGCTCATCATACTCAACCTGTATATCTATCAGATTTTGTTTTATCCAAAGTACCTATGTACAACATGATGCTGCTGCAATATACTCTGCCTCGACTGTAGATAAATATACTGATGATTTTTTCTTTCTTAGCCATGATACTAAACACTCACCCAAGTAGAACGTTACTCCATTGGTGCTTCATCGGTCATCAATACAACCTGCCCAATTTGCATCTGTGTAGGCAATTAGTGATAGATCCTTTCCTTTTGGATACCATAATCCAAACTTTTTTGTTCCTTTGAGATATCTGAAAATCCTCTTCACTACTAATACATGTGATTCCTTTGGTGCTGCTTGAAATCGTGCCACCTGTCCAACTGCCTCCATTACATTTGGTCTAGATGTTGTCACATACAGTAGGTTTCCAATCATTGACTTGTATTTCCTATGATATGTAGACTTTGAATCACCATCTTTGCTCAACTTGCAATTGGTTTGCATGGGAGTGATAACTGGTTTGCATTGTTCCATTCCAAACCTCTTTAGCATTTCTCTGATATACTTGGTTTGAGAAATAAAAATTCCTTGATTTCTTTGACGTATCTGAAGTCCCAGAAAGAAGGATAGTTCTCCAAGTAACGACATTTCAAATTCATTTTGCATATCTTTTGCAAATTTATGGCTTAACCTGTCATCATCACTACCAAAAATAATATCATCAACATAAACTTCAATTAATAGAATATTACCTTGACTTACCTTGATGTAGAGGTTGTTGTATACGCTTCCTTTCCATAGTTCGTAGGGAGTTTCGTCATTTTTATTTATGAGCATTACTCTATTTTGAATGTGAACTGATGTATGCACTGTATGTGTCCAAAATATATATGTCAGTTTGGAATCCATTAGCATTGTTCGAGCCATTTCTTGTATAATTATCATCCATTATGATAATGTTCCTTTTTCTTTGAACCACTCTCTGAACCAATCTATGAATCCATTCTCTTGTCACTATCATATATCTATCCAAACCTGGTAAGGGGACCACTTTGGATTTCATCCATCTTTACTTCTTATCAACCATGACAAGACAATAATGAGTCATCTTTACATCAAACAATATTGGGTCCATTACCCAAACCTTTGTACTGTGGGGATTTCTTGAAGGGTTGACATCAATGACAACCAACCTTAATCAACAACATTGAATGATGGGGTTATGGTCATTGCATTGCAACAATAAGATATTGCTTGTCACACATTGACAACAATGGGGATATTGTGATAACAAGGCTATGTTCATCCCATTGTGATGACAAGACATTTAATTCAAAAGTGGTTATGTGATGAACATAAATGTCGTATTTTCATCACATTCCTACGACAAGGAAAATTTCATGACATTGCGATGATGAGGTTGTGTTTGTCACATTGCGACAATAGGTTATTTTCATTACATTGCAATGGAGGGGATAAATTTTTAACATTGAGACAAAGGGATATTTTCAACACATTATGATGACATGATATTTGTGTCACCTTGTGATAAAGGGGCTATGTTCATCACATTGCAACGACATGATATTGTTTGTCACATATTGACAACGATGGGGCTATGTTCATCACATTGCGATGGTAAAACATTTAAACAAAAAGTGGCTATGTGATGAACATAAATGTCATATGTTCATTGTATTTTGTACAACTATGTGATGAACATAAATGTCATATGTTCATCACATTGCGAAGATAGGAAATTTATTTTGACAACGGGGCTATGTTCATCACATTGCGACAACATGACATTGTTCGTCACATTATGACGAGAGGATATTTATGTCACATTGCGATGACATAGATATGTTCATTACATTGCAACAATGAGGCTATGTTTGTCACATTACAACAATATAGTTATGTTCATCACATTGTGATGACGGGGCTATGTTTGTCACATTACGACAATATGGTTGTGTTTTTCACATAGTGACAATATGGTTATGGCCAGGCATGATCATCTATGTGATGAACATATATGTCATATGTTCAACACATTGCGACGAAAGGACATTTATTTCGATGACAGGGATATGGTCATCGCATTACAACAAAAAGACATTGTTTGTCACATTATGACAAGAGTGTTGATGAATGCATCTAAAGGAGACATCCTTTAGCTTACAAACCTATGAGATGTGGAACATAGTGGCTATGTGAAGCCTTTATATCATCTTACAAATCTGAGAGAAATCCCCTAAGAAGGGTTCGTGGTTCCAGCCTAGGACAGAGCTAGGAACGTAGAGATGACCTCCTCCATGACGTGAGAGAGAAGAAATCCAAATGATTATCCAGTGGAAAAGTGATTTGTTGAGTTAGGACGTGCATGTGGCTGAGCAAAAAGTGAACGTGGGAAATCCCAAAAGCGCTGGGCACATCATCATGTGAATAGAAATGAATATGATATGATGGCCTCCTCTGAACATCAGAGTTGACGAGAAGACTCCAGATGATTCTCATGTAGGTGGCAGTGGGAAAGAAGATCTGTAGAGTGGATGTGCCCGTGGATGAGCACAGGTGAACGTGTGAATATCTGGTTCATCTTTGTAATGTAGCAAATCGGAGATTTGGCATCCCTATGGATGTGCCCCTAGTGGATGAACACTAGTGGGTGTATCATATCCTTTCCTATATATTGTTCAAGAGTCAGACCTACCTGTAACCCTAATTATTATGTAAAGGGTACAAGTCGGCCCTATGTTAATATGATTAATATAAACAAGATAATTAATATTGTGAATATTAGTTATAATAATAAATATAATAATTAGTATATTTGACTTAGAGAGGTCTGACCTATTGTGCCATTAGACACCCTTGTTTCTTGGTCAAAGTCTACTATAAGTAGGAGATGATTCTCCATTGTAGAATCATATCCTTCTTGTATGTTTTGGAAATTTCAGCAAGTACTTCTCTTTGGAAAAGGTGCACACCTCTCTCGGGCACTAGTCTTCTAGGGCTTAAGCAACCTCTTGTGTGCTAATTCATTCTTGGTGGTGAAAGGTCTTTCTCTTGAAGAATATAGCAAAAGGATTTGGTTGGGTTTTTCTCCCTTATTGAGAAGGGTTTCCCAAGATATATCTTGTGTTCTTGTGCATGGTGTTTCTTCTTGTGATCTTGGTAGCTGCACCATTCTTATTTATGGTTAAGACATGATGAAATTGAAATAAACTACATGCTTAACCTAGCTTAAAGAAAATCAACATGGTATCAGAGCATAGGTCTTGAAGATCCCATTGCATAAGCCTTCTCTAGATTCTTTACTCTCTCTTTTTCAAAAACCATACGACCCTCCTAGGGTTTCAAGAAAATTTGTACGACCTCCTTTTCAGAGAAGTTTCACCGCTAAAAAATTGGACTCTTAGGATGAAAAAGACATAGAAGGGTATGACCTCCTTCAGCGTACCTCCAACAAGTCTCAGAACTAAATTCCAAGCATTTTCAAAATTTTGACCCTAAGGGTTTCTAGGGTTTCGTCAAAATTATGAATCATATTTCTGAGAATTTCTTGAAGAAGATATCATATTTAAAGGCTTATTGTTGGCATTCATAAGCCCAACAAAACCTAAAAGTGCTAGCCTAGCTAGCCATTAGGTTTTCTAGAATAGTTGGCAAGGGTTTGTGAAGATGAGAAATTTCATGATGGGAAGCAAGCACAACACAAAATTCCAAAGCAATGAAGACATCAACATCTCAACACTCTCAGGTATGGTTCTTATCAATGAAAATACTTGGCTAATTGACAATGGTGCCTCTAGGCACATGACCAGTATTAGAAATCAGTTAACACACTTCATTGAGAAAGAAACACATCTACATGTTGTCCTTGGAGATGATGCTAGATATAACATGAGAGGAGTTGGAACCTCCACCTTCCAACTAGATTCAGATATGCAACTCAAACTGGAAGAGGTTCTATATGTACTAGGAATGAAGAGAAACCTTGTCTCTATTTCGGCTGTTGAAGACAAACGTTACAAAATTACTTTCTCAGAAGGAATATTCCTTGCATGGCACACAGACTTTCATATCAGCTCTTCCAAAGTAATCAACGTCAAAGATAACAACTTATACAAGTTGACCATCAAACCATTTCAAGCCTTAATACATGACACCATCAACCTAAGTGAGCTATGGCATAGAAGGCTTGCTCACATACATTATAGAGCTCTTCTATCTCTAAGGAAAATGGTCACATGTCTTCCAGAGATCTAGATCCAGCATGAAGGCGTTTGCAAAGGTTGTGCTCTTGGTAAAAATGTTAAAGGATCCTTTCCTAGTAGTGACAACAGATCCAAGGAAATATTGGACTTGATTCATTCAGATGTATGTGGGCCACTGAATGTTGCATCCTTAAATGGGTACTTGTAATATGTACTCTTCATAGATGACCACTCCAGAAAGACTTGGATTTACTTCCTAAAGAACAAGAATGGAGTCCTTGCCAAATTCCAAAAATTCAAAGCTCAGGTTGAAAACTTGACTAGAAGAAAAATCAAAGTATTGAGATCGGACAATGGAGGAGAATACACCTCAAAAGAATTCATCAATTTTTGTATTGAAGCAGGGATCAAGAGAGAGCTCACAGTTCTGTACAACCCTCAATAAAATGGGGTTGTTGAAAGGAAGAACATAACCATCATTGAAGAAACTAAGGCAATGATACATGATCAAAGTCTACCCATGACTCTATGGGTAGAAGCATGTATGACAACAGTATATGTCCAAAACCATAGCCCTCATCAGATCCTTAAGAACATTACTCCAGAAGAAGTATTCACCAAAGTGAAACTTGAGATCGGACACTTCAGAATATTTGGATGTCCAATGTACCTTCATGTACCCAAAGAAAATAGATCCAAACTAGATCCTTCAGAAAGAAAAGGTACATTTGTAGGATACAGTGAATCCTCAAAAGCATACCGAATCTACATCCCAGGACAAAGACAAATTGAAGTAAGCAGAGATGTTGCTTTTGAAGAAGAAGTAGCCTTCCAGAAATCCAAAGAAGATCAGATGGAAATATATGGTGAAACAATACCTTCCCCTCATTCAACAGTTTAGAGGGAGACAAATATTGTTCCAGATGAGCGAACAACACCAATTGATTCAGTTCCTCCAGTAGATTCGGTTGCTCGAAGTAATATACCTAGAGACATCACTGTTGGACATAAAAGACCTGCTTGGGCACGTCAAACTTTAGAAGAAGCAGAAAGACATAAAGCTACACAAGGAGAAACTAGAGAAAGCAAAAGGCCTAAGAGATTCTCAAGCTACCTTTCAGCAATGACCCACATTATTGATTCAGAACCAACCTATCATGGAGAACCCTCAGGTGAAAAAGTATGGAAAGATGCCATGACTGAAGAATATCAATCTATACTAAAGAATGATGTCTGGGATGTTGTCCCAAGACCAGAAGGAAATTCCGTAGTAACTTCCAAATGGATTTACAAAATCAAACATGCTGCTGATGGAAGCATTGAAAAATATAAAGCAAGATTCGTGGCCAGAGGGTTCTCACAAATAGAGGGAGTTGACTATGACGATACTTTTGCACTAGTAGCCAAATATAATTCCATTCGATCCATCATTGCACTAGCTACTTCCATGGACTGGAAGCTACATCAAATGGATGTAAAGACAACGTTTCTCAATGGCAAAATTGAGGAAGAAGTCTATATTGAACAACCAGAAGGTTTCATTATTCACAATGAAAAATCTCATGTTTATAGATTGAAGAAAGCCCTGTACGGTCTAAAACAAATCCCCACGTGCTTGGTACGAGAAAATGGATGGTTTCTTGATGAGTTTGGGTTTTAACAAAAGCATAGCCGACCTAAACTTATATTATCGCTTTAATGGAAATGAATGTTTGATTCTAGTTCTATATGTGGATGATATTTTCATCACCGGATCAGAAAGACTCATTGTTGAATGAAAATAGGCATTAACTGCCAAATTTGAAATGAAGGATTTGGGCCAAATGCATTATTTCTTGGGACTAGAAGTATGGCAGAGATCAGACGAAATTTTCCTAAGTCAAGGAAAATATACCCTAGAGATTCTGAAAAGATTCAAAATGACAGACTGTAAATCCATTCCAACTCCAATGGTAATGGACCTAAAGAATATGAATGACACTGATTCGGGAGACATACATCCACATTTATATCGACAACTTATTGGATCCTTGATGTATATGGTTAACACCAGACCTGACATTTTCTATGCAGTAAATGTTCTTAGCAAGTTTATGAGCCAACCAATACAGATACATTGGATAGCTGCAAAACGTGTATTGAGATACTTACAAGGCGCAATTGGTTATGGTCTAAGATATGCGAAAAATGTCGACCTAATCTTGGAAGGGAATGTTAATGAAGACTGGGCAGGAAATGAAGTAGACAGAAAAATCACCTTAGGTAGCTGCTTCACCCTAGGTTCAGCCATGGTTTCCTAATGCAGCAGAAAACAAAGCTCTGTAGCTTTGAGTACAACAGAGGTAGAATACATTGCACTAAGCATGGCAGTTCGTGAAGCTGTATGGCTTCACAAACTTTTGACAGACTTTTTCGATCATGATATGGATCCGACTATCATTCATTATGATAACCAGAGCTGTGTGAAGCTCTCAAACAACCCAGTATTTCATGACAAATCAAAACATATTGAAATCAAGTACCACTCTATCAGAGACATGGTGCAGAGCAAGACAGTTCATGTTCAATATCTTTCCACTCATGAAATAATTGCTGATATCTTCACTAAACCACTTGCCAAGACAAAGTTCGAGTTTTTCTGTGAGAAACTTGGCCTGATGGAGAATGCCTCCCTATCTGAGACATCCTCCAACTTACAAACCTATGAGATGTGGAACATAGCGGCTATGTGAAGCCTTTCTATCATCTTACAAACCTGAGAGAAATCCCCTAAGAAGGGTTCATGGTTTGAGCCTGGGAAAGAGCTAGGAACATAGAGATGACCTCCTCCATGACGTGAGAGAGAAGAACTCCAGATGATTATCCAGTGGAAAAGCGATCTGTTAAGAACCAAATATCAATATAGCATAGAAAAACCTCAGAAAAAGTACTCAACGCCTTGAAAAAGAGATAATTTCAGATAATAAGCCTCTTCGAGGGGGCAACCTCCTTT
>JZKD02S0404284.1:0-10070 GCA_000966675.3 Picea glauca | reverse complement strand
TCAATGGGGAGACATAGGTAAGAATAATTTTTTCGTTATTTGTTGTTTTTGGTATTTTAATTATAAAATGTTTTTGTCATTTATCCAAGACTAATCAAGTGCTCTCAACAATGCAGATGTGGGGCCTTATCGTCTTCCAGGATAATATCCTATTCAAATGCAGGGAGAGATAGGCATTATGGTGGGTTGAGGAGTGTTTGTTGAATATCTAGAGGAGATCAAACATAACCTAGAGGGATTAACCATGAAAATCCATGATATCACGGTGGACGAGTTACCTCGGCGCTACCAACGCCATATAATTGGTGTATCAACATCTATTGGTCGACTGCTTTGTAGAGTGGCATGGGCAGTCATTTGTTACAACGAGCAACATCCTTGATGCTTATGTATATGAATCCATGAGTGTTACTATTTTGACATTTTGATCTCAGGAAAAACACTTTTTGTAGCTTTTGACGTATTAATATAAAGTTCATACTGGCTTACTTGTATTTTTAAATGTGTGTTTGGATTTATAAATGGCGCAAATGTTTGTCTAAAACATAATTAGCCAATGCATCTGTTAATGTGTTTAGACATCTAGGAATATGTTGATACTCAATATAATCAAAAAAAAATTCCAAGAGGTGAATTATTAAGTATACCCGTAACAATGTAGGAATTCGGATGGAATAAACGTCACTCAATTACAACACTACTAACTGTGAATCAAGTCATACAATAAGATGACAGATGCCAAATGAAATGGATTCAGTTAATAACTCTATAACTACACTGTATTCTATGATATTATTAGTTGCACGACCAAGGAAAACACCATGTAGACTGATCAACTCATTCGTAGGTGCATAGATTTTCCATGCAGCAGATGCTAGGTTTTGAGTATTGCGACTAGCACCATCAGCAAAGCCGATATAGGGTAGCGAAGACACCAACATATTGAAACCAATCACAATGCAAGGTAAGCAAATGAAAGGCAGAACAAAAAATGAAAAAAGCACACTAGAGTATGATACACTAAAAATACAAATCAATCATGCAAAAAAATAGTTTAAGCATAGTACTTCTTCAAGTAAAGCCCATTTCTAGGTTCACTCAAAGGAATTCCATCATGATATACCAGCTCATAATCCCCTTTCTCCAACACTTGTTTAATGATATAAGGGCCATGCCACATGGGCTCGAATTTACCGATCCCTAATAAGTCACGATCTTATTCGTAAAGGAGAACTAAATCACCCTTAGAAAAAACACGTGGTTTGACATGCTTGTCATATTGAGCTTTGAAAAGTTTCTTCTAAGTTTCAATGACTAAGGTAGCATCATGACGAGTCTCTTCTAATTGCATCAAATACAAGAGATTTTCCTCTTCAGCGGAGGTGTTAGGGAGAAGTTCGACAACTAGTTTCAAATATGGGATTTCACATTCAATCGACATAATAGCTTTGATACCATATACTAACTGGAAAGGTGTGAATCCTGTGGAAGATTTAACGGATTTCTGATAGGCCCATAATGCCAAGAAGAGAATTGTGTGCCAGCTTGACTTGTGAATTTGTACCATCCGTCGAAGCATAGTAGTGAGAAATTTGTTGATTGCTTAAACTTGGTCATTGGCCTGTGGATAGTAAGGTGTTGAGTTTTCATGTCAAAGACCCAACTTCTCGGTAAGTTCAGACATCATGAAATTGCGAAAATGACTACCATGTTTAGTGACAATGGCTTGAGGGACACCAAATCTAGTAACGATATGATTGAATATGAAAAATGATGCAAATTTCCCGGTATTATAAAATGTAGGCATCGCCTCAGCCCATTTAGTGAAATAATCCATGACTACGATGATGTATTCACGCCCCTCGAACGATTGAGGGTTACATGTCATGAAGTCAATGCCCCATTTAGAAAATGGACCAATAGAAACTACAAGGTAAAGAGGAGCACGATGAGATCAGATCTTATTGTTATACGTTTGACAAGCGTGGCATTTCTGAATGACAATAATTCAATCCTTAAACAACGAAGGCCATAAGTAACCAACTCATAAGATATTTTGGGCAATGGCATACCCAGACATGTGACTTTCACATGCTCCAAAATGACAGTCATTTAAATCTTTCTCTTCTTTATCATAGGTTAGACATTGTCGAAATATGGAATCAATACCACGATGATAAAGGGTATCACCAAGGATAATGTATTGACGGGCTTGATACTGAATACAAGGACGATCTACACTAGAAAGATCAGGCCAGAAAGTTTGGGTTTGGAGATAGATGATAATGTTTCCATACCATATGTTGTCAGAACTGATCAGAAAGAGAGACTCATCAGAAAAGGAATCCTCTGCCACCGTTTCTGTCTCAACGGAGGGAAGGCCACATATTAACTTGGAAAAAACTAAATATTTCTTTGACTTGGCTTTCTCAAACTACAAATCAAACTCTTGGAGAATCATTATCCATTTGGAGTGTTTTCCCCCCAACAATTTTCGAGTAAGGATGTATTGCATAGGGTTGCAATAGAAAATGATTGTGGTTTTGCGCAATAAGATATATTGATGAAAATGTTGCACATCTTGAACAGTTGTCAAGGCAAGTTGCTCCACATGCATATATTTGGTTTCAGTTATTGTAAGACTCCGACTCAAATAATAGATAACATGTTTATCGTGTGAATCATCCTCTTGGAATAGAACCATAGATATGGTAGAGTCCGAAGCAGCTAAGTATAAGAAATAATCTCGACTATAATTGGGAGGAAATAAGAGTGGTGTACGGGTTAAGGCAAGTTTCAAAGCTTCAAAGGATTTTTTGCCAGTGTCATCCCACACAAAATTGCGACCCTTCTTAAGAAGTCGAGTAAAACCTTTCGTTAGTTCAGCATAATTGGGGATGAATCGATGTAAAAAAAATTCCTTCCCTTGCAAACTTTGGAGTTGGCGTAAGATAGAAGGAGGAGGAAAATTGAGAATAGATTCAACCTTCAGAGAGTCCACCCTAATCCCATGTGTAGAAACGATAAAACCAATAAGTCGTCCATAATCCACACAAAAAACACATTTATGTGGATTCAATCGTATACGATAATAACGACAGCGTAGGAAAATGGCGTGTAAGTGTGTCGGGTGATCTTGGAGATGCATGGAATGCATCGGTAAGTAATCTAGGTAAGGTTGTAAAATGTGCTTAATATCATGAAAAGAATAAGACATAGCACGTTGAAAAGTCGCACCAGTATTTTTGAGACCAAAAGGGAGTTTTCGATATGCGAAGGTTCCCCAAGGGCAAACAAAAGCAATCTTATGTTTTTTTTTTGTTTTTTCTTATGTCTCTGGAGGAATCAGCACCTAGTTGGGCACGTGCTTGCGTTACACGTGGCTGTGTTATCCAACCTCTACCACTATAACCTCCAGGTGTGCCCACGATGCCCCTTACGCGGCACACAAGCTAAGTCGGGGGGAATTGAACTCGAAACCTCATGGAACTTCATTTTCACGGCACTTGCCAATTGAGCTGCCCCCCCGGGGGAAAAGCAATCTTATGTTGATCTATAGGTAAAATATTGATTTGATTATAGCTAAATAAACCATCCATCAAAGAGAAGATTTCACTCCCAGCACAATTTTCAACGATCTGGTCAATGAAAGGGGTTGGGTAATTATCTTTGGGACAAGCCTTGTTGATATCCCTAATCTACACAAACACAGATTGTGCCTTGTTTCTTTTTAACCAGAACAAGATTGGACACCCAATCAGTCAAATCCACAAGATAGACAAAACTGACTTTAAGAAGTTTTTCAACTTCGAGTTTAATAACAAAAACATTGCGTGGATGTATTGGGCGAAGTCTCTGTCGAACGAGTTGAGAGTCCGGGTAATTCTTAATTTCATGTACAACTTAATTTCATGTACAACAATATCTTGATCAATTCCAAGCATCTCTTCGTAACTCCAGGAAAAAACATCACAAAATTCTTGGAAAAGGGTCTTGTAAATTTAGATCTCATCAACAAAACATGAGGCATAGATATGAACATTTTCCACAATTCCAGGTGTAATCGAAATATCAAGAGGGATGGTGGGTTAAATATTTCCCAAGTTCCCTTCGTACAAAACATCATGTGTTCGTTCAAGAACAAGGTGAATAGTAACGACAATAGACACATTCAAAATCCATTGGTAACTCTTTATGGTCTCGGGTTCCAAGAAGAGGATAGAACGATGATTCCCATCGTCCCATGGAGTATATTCCATGGACATAAATGTCATGATCATATCATCGGTGTTAAATACCATGTGAAATGGATCAAGAGACGTATCTAAGAGAGAACGAGGAGAAGGAGTTGTAGATTGAATAGCTTGATAAGCCAATTCTACCAGACTTAAAGGCATTCAGACGTAGTAACGAAGATAGTCATCAGAGCTAGGTACTATCCAAGGGTCATGAGACTCAGGGATTTCACCAATAGTGGTCGATATCATGTTAATCGAAGTGAAAAAAGGAGGAGGAATATCAGGTGGTGGAATGGGGAACGTACCCATTAAAAATGAATCCTTTAGAAGACCCACACCGATATTCTCATAACTAGGAGGTGTTTTCGCAATGAAAGGTACGTTACTAGTGCATGAATCGGAATTAAAGAAGGCAAGTTGATCAAAAGTGACAACTTTTCCTTGGTGAGGGAAACATATCACACGGAAAAGAGTAGAAACAACTGCACACATAGAATCAATCCAACTACGGCCCAATAGAAGGTATTAATCGAGAGGTGCATCAAGCACCTCAACCTCAATAATAACCGCTTTTCCTTTTAATGCAATAGATAACGAAGGAAGAAAACCATAAGGTTTAAACCCTGTACCATTAAAATCTTTTAGATTAATGTGTGACTCGGTAAGGGCAGGAGAGCCAATGAATTTCCAACGAGTGACAGACATGACGCAAGTCGAGGCTCCTTCATCAATAATAGTTTGACAAATATTCTTATTTTCTACAATGACTTGTATTTGAAATACTAATTGAGGAGGGAGCCTTGGAATGTGATATTCCAAGTCAAATATTATTAAGTTCGTATCAGTATGATCAATTCCACCAATATACTTTAACAATTCCTTTCATTTCATAGGACAACTTTGAAGAACTTCGAGAACCGACATCGCAGAAGGTGCTTGTGCAAGATATTCTACAATATTGTAGTTTTGAGTGGCACTCGCATGAGGATTAAATGACGACTTACGAACAACACCCTTAGGAGGAGGAAGAAGAACTGTATCTAGACTTAGTCATTCGATATGAAGAGGACCGTTGGGAGGCAAATTCGATGGAGGAGATTGAACCAATGGAGGAGGTGAATCATCAACTTTTTGTTTTGAAGGAGAATAATCGTTGGCTCGAGTAGCGACTGCAACTTCATTCTTCTTGGAGTCACCAGTACACATAAGTACATAAGATTTGGTAGAGGGAGAAGGTTGGTCATGAATAACCAATTGGACCTGTTATTGAGAAGGAAAAGGTTGTGACAAAACGTCGGGTGTAGGAGGTGTCCTGGTCCCTTGCAAGAACTTAGTAGGCCCATCACGTCATGAACAATATTTTATATAATGATCCTCACCATAGATAAGACAATGAGAATGAGGTTTTTGCTTTTCTTTGTCATCAACAGACCGAGTCTTGGGTTTATTAGATTGTTGATTATTATTTATATCCTCCTTTTTCTTACCCTTCCCTTTCTTTTTATTTTGATTTTTATCAATAGGTGTAGATTGAACCGTATTAACCTTAGAGGTTTTACCAGGAGAACGATTCAAAGGAGGAGTATTTTGTACATTAGCGGTAGTAGATTTGGGATTAGAATGACTGGATTGTTTAGACTAAATCTCACTATGAAAAGTGCCAATCACACCATCAACAACATGAGAAGCTATTGGAGGTGTTGGGGTTGTATTTGTAGACGGGCGAGGAGCATCAGGGATCAAGTCATATAACGTGCCCGTTTGTGAATCAACAATATCCAAGTATTGAGCACAACTAATGCCTTCTCTTCAGTGACGACACCACCCATGGAGACATCACCGGCTATAGGATCGATGAGTGACTTGGTAAACCACTCATCCAATAATTGATCAGGAAGGGGAACTTTGATTAAGAGTCTCCTCCACCTCTACTCATGAATATGATAGGAAATATGAGTAGAAGAGGATTGTTTAAATGAACTCAAAATTTCGGTTCCTGTATCATATCGTATCAGTAACTGGTAATGCATTAAGAAATCCATAGCTAAGGTGTTGAAATCATCGAATAATCCTTGTGGAAATTCAATATACCATTTCGCTACTGAAGCCGTAAGAGTTCATTGGAAAAGACGTAATATAATGGAATCATTCATCAAGGTGTTGGATGAACACCAGAGATGAAATGTCATGACGTGATTATTTGGGTCTTCTCCCGATCAACCATCAAACTTAGAAATGTCTAATGGTAACTTGGTAGGTATGACCAACCAATAAGGAGAATGCAAGATAGGATCATTCAAAATCCTAGATAAATTCGGTAAATCCAAAGTAGCAAGAAACGAAAAATCTCTGTTCACTTGAGGAAACTGGTAATTTTGAGGAGGTAATCCCATAGGTATACCAGTAGGACCATAAGAAGTTTGTAGATAGTTAGAGGGTCCTGTCAAATTTGATGGTGGAGGGTTTTTAGTCAAATAGCCAACTTGAGTTGGCTGATTGGGAAAGATTCCTTGGAAAGGAACATTAGATTGAAAATCTTAACCCCAGGTAGGATTCATAGAGTCTGTATATGGTTTCCCGGGATTAGGGGGCACAAAAGAATTTGCTTGAGGAGTTTTCCCCCCAGGCAATTGTTGATTACCTTGGAAAGGAAAATTCAAAGGTTGAGATTGTAATCGAGGTATATTTTTCCCGTACACTAGGTTATGACCCCCAACTTGGGGTTACCCCCCAACTTGAGGTTGCCCCCCAACTTGGGGTTAGACCCCAACTTGAGGTTGGCCTCCAACGGGAATTTCAAAACCAGAAGAGACAGAATGACTTGTGCCTCCAACTTGATTGGAGCTGCTTGGGCCAGGATGATTAGATCCTCCAGGTGGAGGTGGAGGAGGAATACTAGACCCTACAAAGAGAACCTAGGTAAGTGTAGGAACAAAACTGTTAGCATCATTATACCTAGGAGGAACAAAAATATTAGGCCCTCCGGATGGACTCTGGGCAAGATTAGAAATAGTAGTATTAAGAGTGTTATACCTAGGTGAAAGTGATAGATTTGATCTAAGAGGAAGTGGTGTTCCAATAGGAGCTTGATTGATTACCGGGCTTCCGGTAGAAACAAGCATAACTTGTGGGACCACGGTAGAGATAGTGAGATGGTGATCTGGATTTAGGAGAAGAATGAACTGATTAATAGACTTGATACAATAAATAGAGAGATAGGAAGAATAACACAAATATCCAATGAACAATATCTTCTATTAAATAATGAAATAGGCTGAAACTGTAAAACTACAGAACTGAAACTTGGTCGAATGGTGGTAGCTCTCTCTAAGAAGATATGTGGCTTCTATGTGCATCCGTCTGAGTAGAATATAGATTACAATGAGGCTCTAGAGGCCCTTTTCATAGTACTCATGAATGCCAAAACCCTAGACATCCAAAAACCTAACCCTAGAAGGTGAAACGCCAAAAGTCATGTGGGCCCTATGGGTAAGTTGGTGTAATTTGGTATCTCAACTTCCTAGGGTCGTAAATTTTTCATACNTGGACCTGTTATTGAGAAGGAAAAGGTTGTGACAAAATGATGGGTGTAGGAGGTGTCCTAGTCCCTTGCAAGAACTTAGTAAGCCCATCATGTCGTGAACAATATTTTATATAATGATCCTCACCATAGATAAGACAATGAGAATGAGGTTTTTTCTTTTCTTTGTCATCAACAGACCGAGTCTTGGGTTTATCAGATTGTTGATTATTATTTATATCCTCCTTATTCTTACCCTTCCCTTTCTTTCTATTTTGATTTTTATCGGTAGGTGTAGATTGAACCGTATTAACCTTAGAGGTTTTACCAGGAGAACGAGTCCAAGGAGGAGTATTTTGTACATTAGCAGTAGTATATTTGGGACTAGAATGACTGGATTGTTTAGACTAAATCTCACTATGAAAAGTGCCAATCACACCATCAACAACATGAGAAGCTATTGGAGGTGTTGGGGTTGTATTTGTAGACGGGCGAGGACCATCAAGGATCAAGTCACATAGCGTGCCCGTTTGTGAATAAACGATATCCAAGTATTGAGCACGACTAATGCCTTCTCTTCAGTGACGACACCACCCATGGAGACATCACGGGCTATAGGATCGATGAGTGACTTGGTAAACCACTCATCCAATAATTGATCAGGAAGGGGAACTTTGATTAAGAGTCTCCTCCACCTCTACTCATGAATATGATAGGAAATATGAGTAGAAGAGGATTGTTTAAATGAACTCAAAATTTCGGTTCCTGTATCATATCGTATCAGTAACTGGTAATGCATTAAGAAATCCATAGCTAAGGTGTTGAAATCATCGAATAATCCTTGTGGAAATTCAATATACCATTTCGCTACTGAAGCCGTAAGAGTTCATTGGAAAAGACGTAATATAATGGAATCATTCATCAAGGTGTTGGATGAACACCAGAGATGAAATGTCATGACGTGATTATTTGGGTCTTCTCCCGATCAACCATCAAACTTAGAAATGTCTAATGGTAACTTGGTAGGTATGACCAACCAATAAGGAGAATGCAAGATAGGATCATTCAAAATCCTAGATAAATTCGGTAAATCCAAAGTAGCAAGAAACGAAAAATCTCTGTTCACTTGAGGAAACTGGTAATTTTGAGGAGGTAATCCCATAGGTATACCAGTAGGACCATAAGAAGTTTGTAGATAGTTAGAGGGTCCTGTCAAATTTGATGGTGGAGGGTTTTTAGTCAAATAGCCAACTTGAGTTGGCTGATTGGGAAAGATTCCTTGGAAAGGAACATTAGATTGAAAATCTTAACCCCAGGTAGGATTCATAGAGTCTGTATATGGTTTCCCGGGATTAGGGGGCACAAAAGAATTTGCTTGAGGAGTTTTCCCCCCAGGCAATTGTTGATTACCTTGGAAAGGAAAATTCAAAGGTTGAGATTGTAATCGAGGTATATTTTTCCCGTACACTAGGTTATGACCCCCAACTTGGGGTTACCCCCCAACTTGAGGTTGCCCCCCAACTTGGGGTTAGACCCCAACTTGAGGTTGGCCTCCAACGGGAATTTCAAAACCAGAAGAGACAGAATGACTTGTGCCTCCAACTTGATTGGAGCTGCTTGGGCCAGGATGATTAGATCCTCCAGGTGGAGGTGGAGGAGGAATACTAGACCCTACAAAGAGAACCTAGGTAAGTGTAGGAACAAAACTGTTAGCATCATTATACCTAGGAGGAACAAAAATATTAGGCCCTCCGGATGGACTCTGGGCAAGATTAGAAATAGTAGTATTAAGAGTGTTATACCTAGGTGAAAGTGATAGATTTGATCTAAGAGGAAGTGGTGTTCCAATAGGAGCTTGATTGATTACCGGGCTTCCGGTAGAAACAAGCATAACTTGTGGGACCACGGTAGAGATAGTGAGATGGTGATCTGGATTTAGGAGAAGAATGAACTGATTAATAGACTTGATACAATAAATAGAGAGATAGGAAGAATAACACAAATATCCAATGAACAATATCTTCTATTAAATAATGAAATAGGCTGAAACTGTAAAACTACAGAACTGAAACTTGGTCGAATGGTGGTAGCTCTCTCTAAGAAGATATGTGGCTTCTATGTGCATCCGTCTGAGTAGAATATAGATTACAATGAGGCTCTAGAGGCCCTTTTCATAGTACTCATGAATGCCAAAACCCTAGACATCCAAAAACCTAACCCTAGAAGGTGAAACGCCAAAAGTCATGTGGGCCCTATGGGTAAGTTGGTGTAATTTGGTATCTCAACTTCCTAGGGTCGTAAATTTTTCATAC
>JZKD02S0404262.1:0-18147 GCA_000966675.3 Picea glauca | reverse complement strand
TGTGACTGCAAAATTTCACCTTAGGGTTTAACTCCCTCTATCACTTCACAATTAGGGCTTTTCATTTTAGGCATTTTAGATTTAATGGGTTTGTGTTTCTATATATAAGGCGTTTAGCATGTGATGCAAGGGGACCACTTATTGCACCGGATCCAAACCTTGCCAGTCCTTCCACGCTTTAAAAAAAACGGTTTTTGGTTATCGATGCACCGATTTGACTATAACATACCGGTGCGCTTACTGATAAAGCACACCAGAAATGATGTAACATAAAAAATAAAAATAAAATTCGTTCATCCGTGTGTAATTTTTTTCTGTTATTTTTTCCGTTCATGGTATTTTTTGTTTTCGTTTTTTACTCTATGTGTGGTGTTATTATCGATACATATCGTACCATTGTAATTTAAAGTGTTTTTTTTTTTTTTGTCGGTTTGTTTCCTATATCGAATGCATCGGTGCTTTCACATTACTAAAGCGCACCGGAAACCATTGTTTTTTTTAGCTGAAAATTATGTGATTTATTTACAAAATATATTTAATATCTTTTGTATTGAATGGTACAAGTTGTATATTGATAAAAATAATGTGTGAGAATAGTTCAAGTAACAAAAACTTGATATAAATACACAGGAACTGCTCAAGAAGGAAGGCCGCGCTCCTGGATCTCCCGCAGGTCGCTGGCCCTGAGGCCTCCTACCCTCCCCTTCCTCCAACGCAGCGGGCGTAGTTCTCCTTGTCAGCTCAACTAAGATCCAATGGTGGCCTCCCCGACCTCTTCAAAACAAGGAGGCCCCCCCCCTGGTGTGGATGTTGGCCTCCCTCCATCGGTCGCGGCTCTCTCTTCTGGGCCACCCTCTCATGCAAGCACAACCCCTGGTGCTCCGTTGGAAGCGATCACGCTAGTTTCGACCCCCACCTTTAAAGAGGTGGCTTCACACCAGAGATTTCTCTCCGGTTTGCATGCAGCGGCCCCTGAGGCTACCTCTCATCAAGATCGACCATCCGGGTTGCATGCAGCAGTTCCAGAAGCTTTGACAGTCTCCGTTCAAATGCCAAAGGAAGCCTTAACTCATGCTTGCCATTACAGCAAGCACGCACTAGTTTTCAGGTTTAACAAATATTGGCCCAATCTGTCAGATCTACTCTCCTGGATCTCTTCCGAATGGTACCCACTTTTAGAGGGAGAAGTCATTACATGTCCTTGTGCTAAAGGGTTTTTTGTAGTAGTTTTCGATTCTACAAGTGACAAAGACAAGGTGTTTAACGTCGGGTCGTGGTTCTGGGGCAGAGCAGGCCTGTCCATGCAACTATAGACCCCTATCTTTGACCCATCCACGGACTGTATCTCTTCAACTCCAGTCTGGGTGAGACTTCCATACTTGTCCCTGCATTTATGGGGGGATAAGTCTCTTCAATCTATTGGCAATGGCCTCGACAAGTTCCTCTACAGAAGTCCGGACTCCAAGCCAGCCCTCTCCACCTTCGCTCGAATCTGTGTTGAAATGGATTTCTCCAAAGGTTTCCCAGCTGAAATCATTCTTCAATGCAAGGACTACTCAAGGACCCAAATCCTCGACTATGAGAATCTCAGTTTCAGGTGTAGGAACTGCTTCAAAACGGGGCACTTAGCCCGTAGCTGTGGAAAACAATCCGGGAAAAAAAGGTCGTCCAAAAGCCAAAGACCCACCTGGTGGACGGGGGCACCATCGGAATTGTGCACTGAAAGCAAGGCTTAGGAAGCGGCAGAAGAAGCAGAAGCTAAAGCTGAAACCAAACCCCCTGCTAAGGGGAAAGCTCAAGCAGAAGCCACTCCCAAGTCACCCACCCAGCCAGAACCCCAGACCTCACGCTGGGTAGACCTAGCCGACGAGGAAGACCCTCTAGACCCATTGGAAAGTCAATCTATGGACCAAAGTATTGAATGGTAAACGGTGTCAAAAAAGAAAAAAAAAATCCAGGCAAGAAATGAAGTAATAATGCGAAGCCGTTCAGGCTCGCTGAAATAGTTTTGTTTCCATGATTTTGTAATGAGTTAGGATCTTCAGGCAGTAGTTTTCCAGTTTTCAAGCAAATCTTTACCGATGTATCGAACCTAGTGGCATGTCCATTGTTATTAATACAAAACTCCATTAACCGTTTCTGTCAAAAAAAAAAATTGATCGGCACAATGATAGTACATCCAAAAAAAGAAAAAAGAAAAGTTCTTTGTAAATTCTATACAAAATTAATACATTTGAACTATATGTAAGTTTAAATAATATGTATTGGTTAGTGTGTGTCATGCAGAGCCACAAAATGAGGAAGCTCGATAAGATTTTTTGTGATCTAAGTGCAGAAGAGAGTAAAATCTTGATGGAAAAATTGCAAAATGATGAATTAGGTAAACGAAAAAATAATATTCAATATGAGATTTTTTTTGAATTTTCATTAATAATATACTTAAGAATATTAGATAACATGTTTCAAACATTATATTAATTCACATATGTTTAATGTTCTACAGGGACCAACAATGAAGGAAGAGAATGTCATCCTATGAAAATAAAAATTATAGAAGATGTAAATGATGATGAATTAGTTCTTAGCTCATCTGGAGTGGTGTTGGAGGTTAATGAAAGGGGGAAAAACTTTTACAAAATTATGAGGGATATAGTGGAACGAACGTATAGATGTGATTTCCACTTACAATACAGAAATCAATCCAATTATTCCAAGAAACATGTTATATCTAAACTACATGAATAGTTTCTAGAGCAATGATCAATGACACTTGTTAGACTTGCAATAGAAAAAACATACAACAACAAAAAAGAATCATTCAAAAAGTAATATTCCTAAAAATGTTTTTCTAGAATATGTATATATCACTACAAATCATTCCTCTATTGATATCAATTTTGTTATATTTAGTTTTCATATATCAATATAAAAATAGTTTATTGTCATGTTACTTTTTTCAGGAAAATTATGAAAATCCCAAAGGATCAATGAGTTGATATCTGAAATATGTCAGTAGGAATGTCCAAAAAAGTGTACAAGGAGATGGTCAAAGAAATGGACATAATTGCATCGTAGGAGGAGCCATCTCAACAACAACGTGCTTCAAATGTATGAAATCAATGAAATTTTTGTTTAGGTACACATAAATAAATAATTTAGCTTTAAATATTAATTTTCAAGTATTTTCTTGTAGAAAAGAAAAAAAAAATGGAACCCATTCAGCACATAAAACAAGACGACAAGGAAGAAAATGGTTGATAGCAAAGTTTGTCCAAAAACGTGTACAAGGAGATGGTAAAAGAAATGGACATAATTGCATCGCAGGAGGAGCCATCTCAACAACTACGTGCTTCAAATGTATGAAACCATTGAATTTTTCTATTAGATACATATAAATAAATAATTTAGCATTAAATATTAATTTTCAAGTATTTTCTTGTAGAAAAGAAAACAAAATGGAACCCATTCAACACATCAAACGGGATGACAAGGAAGAAAATGGTTGATAACAAAGTTTGTGAGTATTTGTTATTTCCTTATAACAACTTAAGATTTCATTTTTGTATATTTTAAGTTGTTTTACAATAGTCATCCTTGAATGTCTTCAAACAAGTGCTAGCATACAAAGAAGAGCCATCAGAAGAATTGATTGACATTGGGTTAAGTATGGGTTGTGAGTATATATTGGCATATCAAAAATTAATTGTGGAATTTGTAAGTATCTATGTTGTTTTACTTCTCTCATTTATAATTAATGGAACAAAAGAAATCATTTATAATAAATCTATGATTTATTATGGGGTATAAAACTTGTAGGAAACAAAGTATGGAAATGTGTCAACATAAGAGTTGTTGATAGGAGGCATGAGATTTGGTTTTGAAAGAATGTATATCATTTAAGACTCAATTATTTCTATGGTACGTCTCTTTTCAATTTACATTCATGTATAATATTTATTTCAATTTTCATTATTCTCACCAGTGTAGTTACACTCGTTACACTTTATTTTTATTTTTTTAGATGGAACTTGAAGAAGAGGAAAAAAATCGAGACAATCAACAAAAAAATCGGCCAAATAACCCAAGTCATGGAAATAGCTCAAGCACTAACAACAATTCCAACGAAGAATGATGATCAATATATTTAGATATCAATCAATGCAAGTTGTTGTGTTTTTTGAAATAAGTGTCTGTGAAAATTAGACGTTTTGTTTAATGTAATGGACATAGTGTCCCAATTGAAAGACAAAGGGTTACCAATAAGTGTCTCATTTTGTATGACAAAGAGCCTCTTATTCATATATAATAAAATATGTTTTATTTTATCCTATTATGTTGTCCAATGTCACTGTGAAATGTTACATCGTTGATTAAATATTATAATGAAGAGATGTGAAATTATGATGATATAACAAATTTATCCAAACATCATATCCAAATGCACTACTCAAAATTTAATTTATATGAATACTATTATAAGATACATGCCAATTTTTTTATGAACAATGGAATTAAAAAATAACAATAATTGCAATGTCGCGGGTCGATGTTTCTAAAAAGAGAAAATGAACACAGGTGGGTTTAATGATAAAAAGCATTGGTGTTGTAAAAAAATGTGCATCGGTGTTGTAATACAATGAACCAACACCGATCATAATACTATTTTAACAACAACAATTATAATAATAAAAATCAGTCTTTCGGTGTGTTTAATTAAAACAATGCACTGGTGCTTCTATATCAAACTTCTACATCGGTGCATTCTAAATTTCATGCATCAGTCTGGTTTCTCTTGTAATGCACCGGTGCATGATATCATAGATTCGACCAGTGCATTGTTATTATTAAAGCATTGGTGCGTTATTATTTAGAAGAGCAAGAGTGCCCCAATATTTTTTTGGTTGCCTCGGTGCTTTCGGTGAAATGTAAGCATCGGTGCTTTAAGTTTGAGAACGCATCGGTACATATACACAATGAATCACACTGCCTAGAAAAACATCCGCTAAAACCTCTGGCCTCCCATCTTTTTTTAGTTATAATAAAGTTCTGTTTTAATCTCCTCAAAAACATCCACTACCAAAAACAGAGGTTTTAGCGGAGATTTTTTTGACAAATTTTGTCAATTTTGTAACACTAAAAAGTCTGTTATAACCTCCGCTACAATGTCTCTTTCCTTGTAGTGCACTTAGGAGTTAGATAATATCAACTTGGTCTAATGTGTTGTTAGGTAAAAGTGTGTTTCTTTAGTATGCATTTGTAGTTAGGTAATATGACAGTCACGTTATGTTCCCGAGATCGAGTGATCTGACAGCTCATATTCTCCTTGATTTTAATGGCTACATTGATCTTTGCCTTAACACCCGATTGGTCCATGATGTCTACTTAAAGAGCATGAAGGGTCATTTGTCGAAGATCGATTGTGAGAAACTTTGTTGTAAATCTCTGTATTTTTTTTTATTTTGCATTAATAAATTGCTCCAAGTGGCCATGTCGATTGGGGATATAGATGTTTCCCCACAGGGGTTTTACCACTTAAAAACATTGGTTTTGATCTGGTTGTCTGAGTGGTTACTTAAAGTGTCATCCCTTTTTTGGAATACATGCATCATCGAACACGTGGGTATATATACGGTCCTCATTCTCATTGTAATCATCTCATATTCTATCATATTTTTACTCATACATTTATATATATTGCTATCCACATGGATTTCTACATTGTATTCCAAATATTTTAGATATTTAATTAGTGAGCCAGATTTGTTGTCACAATATCCAATGATTTGAAATGGAGGAATACTTCTTCTTTATAGGTGAGAAGCCTCATCAAATACAATACAAAACCATGTGCTAGCTCAAAACCATGAGCTCCAAAACCATTATCCCAATAAATCCATGGGAAAAACAAAAAACAATAAAATGCATTCCAATAATAAGCTCATAAAGTGAGATGTCCCTCTAGAAAGGGTCAAAATTCAAATATAAGCCACATGTGTGGATAAACAAAGGATCCAAGAGAAGTGTGCCCCTCAAAGGTGGTGTTCACATGCCAAGAAGATGGTCCAACCCAAGTCAAATGGTCCAATAGCTCCAATGTCCACATCCTCAAACAAGGGAATGGTCCATAAGCGGAGAAACACCCTCAAGAACAATGACATCACCTCTAAATGTGTGAGTCATCGAAGCCTAAATAATCATCTAGTGGAGTACATTTGGGCTGAAGAAAGCTAGCGCTCCTCAAGTAAGTGTCCAATATGGATGCCACATCATTAGGAAGTCCAAGTCATCTTGTGGAGTCACCCTTTTAATGTGCAAACACTCTCTCCAATGCATTGATTATCCCCACATGTGGTACACAGGAAGTAAATAACACATGAGTATGCGATGAAATGTCCAAGCAAGGAGGATGCATTTAAATGGTCCATGTGACATGTGTGATGACATGGCATCCCCGTCATGGATCAATGCACTGTCATAGATCCCAATGTGGTGACACATATCTCAATGCGGTACACATATCCCAATGAAAATGTTATGGATTCCAATGTTTGTAGATATGGCCATATAAGTTTACATGAATCCCAATGCAACATCACAGATCCCAAGGCAATGTCATGGATCTCAAGGCATGGTAAACGTATCTCAATGCACATTACCCACTTGAAGTCATGGGTCTAGCCTCTTATCAAGCCATTAATTGGTAGCATTCAGCGACATCTCTCAGCAAGTCATAACAAAGGGGGTTAATTTAATACTTTCTTAAGTCTTACCAATGGGAACAATGTTAACCCTTATTTATGCATAAAATCCTAATAAAACCCATATTTCTAAGTACCTAGGTGGAAAATACAAAATAATGAGTAATAATGATGAATGGGAATGGGGAATAGGTTCATGTGATAACCATCAAATTCTTAGACATGCACAGGTCTTATTATTCATTTATTTATTCCTCTAGCTTCATTTGACTAGTATTTTTGCTTTTTAATGGCCTTCTAGAGGAATCTTAGCATTGAGTTACCATCCTTGACATTGTTTCTTACTGCCCCTTCAAGCCTTTTTTCTTTGGATGTTCAATTTATCGAAAAAGTCCCTTTTGTTTAGATATTCATAGACAAACCAAGGACTAGGGGCACTGGCCTCATAGAGAGGGGCATTGCTCAAGCTTAATATTTGACTTTTAACTTTGAATCTTCACCTCTTAACCTTAGTGGCTTCATTGATTCGAGATTTAATTTTGACCTTTGAGAAATCATACATGACTAGGATAAGATTTTTTATGTGGATGGAATGAATGATACTGGGAAGGTGGAAAGTGGTTAGCATGGTTGGGATATGGATAATGTTATCTATCCTAGACACCCAATGGTACAAGTTAACCCAAGAAATGATACACTTCTAATATAAAACATCCTCCCCAAGGTACTACGAGGCAAGCAATAAAACAATGTAACATTATGAAATGCTAATAGACAATGGTTAGGTGTTGACCACTTTACAACAAGATAAGAAGTTATATCATTGTATCCAAATATGCATTGATACGTGAAATGTCAAATGAAGCAAATTGAAAACCATACCATACCATATCACAATGCATCTGTCATCTGAGGAGTGGGGATGAAAGTGATTTATACCGCAAATGAGCTAGCACAATCATGAATATAGTGGAGATCAAGAGGGATTCTATCTAGAACTGGCGAACATGAGAATGATACCTCATGAAATCAATAACATGAAACCCTTGCTAGGGTATCCAAAAATTTGTCACCCCTGACAGGGTAACAAAGTCTACATGTATCAACCACAAGGTTTTCAGGTTTCAAGGAAGGAGCATATCATATGTAGCCAGAAGAAGGCTCTATGTGGTCTAAAACAGGAACCTATGGCATGATACATTAGTATTGATAGATACTTGGATGAACAAGGGTTCCAACAGAGTCCTTCAGATTCCAATATGTATGCCAAAAGAGTTCGTAATGATATCATCTTTCTGGTCATATATGTAGATGATATCATTATTAAAAATAGTGAGGAAAGTGTTATAAAATAGATCAAATCCAATATGAACACAAATTTTAACATGACTTATTTAGGCCATTTACATTATTATCTAGGTGTAGAAGTTTGGAAAACAGGGAGCCACATTTTTGTCTCACAAACAAAATATACCAAGAGTTTTCTTGATAGGTTTATAATGATAGATTGAAAAATATTGTATACACCTATGGAGAATGGGATGAAACTTTCATTCAAGACTAACTCTAAGGAAATTAATGAGTCAATATACAAGCAACTAGTGGGTAGCTTGATATATCTTACAACAACTAGACTTGATTTTAGTTTCACTGTGAGCTTCATTTCCATATTCATGACAACACCAAAGATAAAGCATTGCACTGTATCCAAGCGAGTGTTGAGATATTTTAAAGGGACACTTGAGTTTGGAATTTTGTACAACATAAGCAAAGACCCTCGACTATGTGGGTATACAGATTCATATTGGGTAGGTTTTGTCGATTATAGAAAATCCACTTCTAGATATATTTTCAGCCTTGGCATAGGTGCAGTTACATGGACCAGCAAGAAACAACATGTAGTATCCCTTTCATCGACGTAAGAAAAATATCTAGGAGCAGTAAAAGGAGCATGTGAAGCAGTTTGACTTAGGAGGATGCTTTCAAATATGCAGATGCAACAAACAAAGCCAACACCCTTGTTATGTGACAATCAAGAGGTGATCAAAATTTCCAAGAATCCAGTCTTCCATGAGTGTACCAAACATGTTGAGGTACATTTCCACTTCATTAGACAACTTGTAGAGGATGGATCTATCAAGTTGCAGTATTTTCCCATGGAGGACCAAACTGCAAACATTCTCACCAAGTCTTTGGGTCTTGAAAAATATGTAAAATTTTTGGATAAGCTTGGTGTAGTTAGTAGATTGACCCTTAAGGGAGGTTGTTAAAGTAAATATTAGTTTGTAATGGTCAATTAGATATTAGACTTAGGTATTGATATAGTCAACTTGAATTTATATTATTTTATTTTTTTTATCTTATTTCATTTTATTGTGTTTCTCAGTCTATCCCACATTCATAAAGTAGATTGACTCAACTTGTTTGTAATCATATATAAGAAATATTTTTTCTTCTAATTAAGTAATACAATACAGAGAACTCTTTTGAGTTATCTTGGTTTTATTTAGGCATCAGTTCATGCCCATACCAATGCAATTTTGACGGTTTTATTGAGTTCAATTGGTTTCCCATGCTTTCATGTCACCTAGAATATTAGATGCATGCTTGGGAGGGTGAGAACTTCAAAGGGGTACTTTAATAAGATTTTGAAGACTTTATTTTTAGATAATTTTATATTATTATAAATCCCATATTTTCATAAACTAATCATATTTTTGGATTCCCTTTATGGATATGTGCATATGCATTGAATTTGGTGTCGATTGAAAAACATGAAAAATATAGGATAAATTTGGGATTATTGATTTTTTTAGACCAATCATATTTTTGGATACCCTTTATGGTAGGTAGTGTGTGGGGTGATTTGGTGGTGACAAGGTAACATGGAATATTAAGGTTTCCATTTTTTTCTTTTTAGCAGATACCCTAGGTCACCCTTATAGCAGTGTTGAGTGAAGATATGTTTTAGTTTTTAGAAGATTCCAAGAACTTTGATATTTTGTGATGCAACCTATTTTTCATAGAGGAGGTGTATGCCCTAACCTAGTTTCAACATGTGATTTTTCATAATCCTATCCAATGTTTTGAATTAGGTGGGGTGCACCCTACTTATGTACATGTTTCATCTTTGTGGAGCTCATGCAGGCAAGTAATATTTGGCTAAAAAGTGACCCAATAATGCAAATGAATGAAGGAAAACAAATCTAGAAATCGGAAATGAGAAAGAATAAACTATATTCTTCTCAAGAGAATGCAAAGCATACAATGAAAATGAGATGCCCATATGAGATCGATGGGTGGTTATAAATAGGATTTACCACCCAAGACACTAAAATCACAACCATATGGGATAAAGTGAAAAAGTCCCCAAGTAAACTTAACCTAGTGTGAAGAGAACTAAAGCGGAGAACTAGCTAAGAAATAACTAGATAGCTAAAGAACCATATTCACACTAACACCCCCCCTTAAGTGAAACTTAGGGGGAAATGTAAAAAAATATACAAATATGGGTATTGGCTACAAGGCATGATGAGGTATCCATGTACAAAAGATCCCCTCAAACAGAAAAGGAAGGAGAAAACCCAGCGGGAAAAAACTCCCCCCCATGAGAGGATGAAGCAAGAGGGGATGAGTGAAGAAGAAATGTCTCGCACCCCCAAGAGAGATGGAAGATGGACATGCTTTCTCTTAGTGAAGGATTTGGTGAATATCTCTATAATCTGATCTCCTGTAGGAAAATAACACAAATCAATGACCTGCTCTTAAATCATCTCCTTGAGAAAATGCATGTGGATCTCAATGTATTTGGTCTGGTGATGATGTACCAGGTTCTTTGAGATATGGATGGTTCTCTAGTTGTCATAGTAGATGATTGATGGATTCTAAAAGGAATTTTTATATGAAGTTGTGGCAATGTAGGAATTCATAATATCTTGATGCAGTGACCAAATCCTCTAAGTATGGAAGGATCCCCAATAAGAGTGCTAACAAAATCAAGTGTCTAACGAGCCCAGCGAGGAATGGTAGGGGATGGAAGAGGAGAATCCTCATCCTTAGAATATGAACTATGTGAAGATGAGGAAGAAACCTCATGATCAACTCTGCGAGTAGAGGAGCTAGAGGAAAATCCTCTGAGTCACTATCCAAATCCACTAAAGAGGAAGGAATATGAGAGGATGAGCAACGAGATTTTTCCTCAAATTGCACAATATGCTCAATGAAGAGCTTGTGTGTATTAGGATCCAAGAGCTGATATACTTTGACACCATCAGGGTAACCAATAAAGATAAGGGGCCAACTCTGAGGTTCTAAAGCATTGTTCTTCTCTGAAGGAATGTGTGCCCAAGTTGGGGAGCCAAAAACTATGAAGTGTTGCACAACAAGTTTCCTGCCACACCAAGATTCAAAGAGATTGATACCTTTCAATTCCTTATGTGAAACTCTATTTTGAATGTGAGAAGCACAATTGATAGTTTTTTCCCAATACTCAAGTGCAAGGGAGCGTGTGTGGATCATGTAGCCAACCATGTCTTTCAGGGACATATTTTTCCTCTCTACCACATCGTTTTGCTAAGGTGTATAGGAGATAGTATGTTAAATATCTATATCTTTTTTGTGCGCACACAACAACCTCCCAATTGTATTCTCTTATCATCTCTTTAAGACAAGAAATTGGCCCCCCCTTAAAATATTCCTACCAAAACCCTCACTCTCTCTCCTTCGTGTGGATGGCTAAGCCCAAGTTCTCCTCACGCTCTTCTACTTTATCTTTTCCAGTTGCTCCTCATATGAATTCGACCCTTCAAACCTCATTTCAACGAGTTCCTTCCTCCTAAATCGATACATTGAGTATCAACAAACACTCCCTTTCTTCCACCCCCACATTGGCGTGCCAATGATTTCTTCACAATACATAGGCCGCTTTCCTGTGAACTTGGTTGATGCATTGACACGCTTCAAATAAACCTCACTGACACACGTCTTTATCGTCAGTGAATTTCACGTGATCAACACTGACGCATCGATAGTGTTCACATGATTACCTTCATCGCACACATGCCTTTCACTGGCTAACTTCCTTTCACTTTCACTAATGCATTGCATATCGACGATGTTCGTCTCTCCTTCGTCGATGCATTATTTTTTGATAAGTCTCCTTCTCCCACCGTCGATGCACCAATAGAAGGATTTCGACCCATCATCATCGTCGATCGCATCGACGATGTTATTCTTTCTCCCGTCAACGTTGACCCGGTCTACAAGGCCCACCTTCATCCTAAGACCTATCTCATCCACCTCCATCTCAAATCCTTCTTGTTGCGCCCATCAGTTAGTCTCTTAACATGGCCAATGACTAAGCTCTCCATGCCTAAATAGATAATCGATCATTGATTACCTACCATTCCTGACCCACTTCATATTACACTCATAATCAAGCTTGTTGTGTTGATAGTAGCTTTCATCATGCACATCGTACCAGATTGTTTGTTTTGTGCTTCTTGGTTTTATGACTAAATTTGGATTGTGAAAGTGTTATCTAGAATCAGATGGGTTAAACAAAACATTTATTGGTCTTGTGATGGCTCTGAAACAAACTTGGGAATAAATTAGGTCCTCCTAGCTCCTACATAGCGCTAAGAACTCTAAACTCCAGTTGGTTGTTTTGGCAGATTTATAAATTTGTGCTACTGACAAATTACCTCAAATTCAACAAATGAACTAAGCATTTATATATCAAAAATGGTACAAAAAATGACGAAACTGAATTTCAGTAAAGGAACAATGAAAAAGGGACCCAAATTTTCATTAAAAAATACTTTTGAGTGCAATTTTTTCTTACAAACTATCGTGTATTTGTGCCACAAGGGCCAAGAAAAGTTGCCACAATTCACTAGAGAGCCACTAGTAGGTTGTGTTGGTTGCTGGAAGAAAGAGTGATCACATTATTCGATGGCTTAGGTTCCGCAAATCCAACTGCGAGGGTGGCAGAGGCTGTCGATTTACTACTTGAAGTTGATTGTGTCGTTGTTGCACTGTTTGCATAAGTGATGGGCAGAAAATGCAGAAATCGTCGTCGTGACTTAAATTTATCAAGTGAAGTCTAACATCCTTCAAGAACAGTGATCTTTGATTATTTTTCAAATTGTTCGCAATCTTAGCAGTTATTGTTTTGGTATATTTTAATTTTTTTCTATTTGAGCGATGCCTCAAATCTGTTTCAAACACATTGTCTAGCTACGCCCAAGGGAGGCCTCTGTTTTATTGGTTGTTCATTATCTTTCATTATAGGATATATTTTATCTTGAGAGGAATATACCAGTCGGTTTGATTGTTTGTGTGGTAAATTTGGTGAAGGCATGGTCACGTACATTGAATATATGTTAATGATTGTATTTCTTTAAAAAAAGGTTAAAAGGGTGCAAGATTGGTGATACCCGACACCCCTATTGTTGTTGAATTGTGAAAGATGGGTGCAAGATTTTTTGGGTTAATCGTCTGATTGATGAGTTGTAGCTCTTTCTTTGTGTGTGTTTGTGTTTATACAAAAAAAGTTGTGGTTAAATCACTGCCCTCTCATCAATAATATAATACCCTACAAGCAAGTGTGAATCATTTAACACTCTAAAATGGGTAAAGGAGGAAAAACATTACATCATGCTAATCAAGAAGTCGAATTACTTTAGAAAAAACTAGATTATGCTTCCCAAAAGATAGACAAGCTAGTAGGAATTAATAATTCATTAATAGAAAAAATCGTTGAACTCAAAATATGTAAAAACAAGGTCTATCGAGAATTTGTTAGCCTCACTACACAATACGTAAATGAACTAGAAGAAAAAATGGAATCATTAAATCAAAAGGTGATTGATATTTTAGCACTTCATGAAAAGAAGGATCAAATGATAGAATCTTTGAAGCAACAGTTTTCGGCAAAAGAAAATGTGTCCTTAACATTGGAAATGAAAGTGAAAAAGGAAAAAGTAATGTGTAATGCAATTTGTGATACAAGTGATCGGTTCATGTGATACTAGTAAAGTGGTTGATGCTAGTGAAATGCATATGTATCTCTCATGCAATGAGATTCAGAATGATGATCTTTATGATATGTCTGAAAGTGATATCATATTGAAGATGATGGAATTGGTAGTTTTGAAAGACAGACAAAAGGAATTGGTTCCAAAATCATGAAAAAATGGGTTTTGATGGAAAAAGTTTAGGCAAAAATGGGCAAGGCATCAAAAATCCCATAAAGATTTGTATAAGGCCAAAAAATGAAGGTCTTGGTTTGAAGGAAACACAAACAATGATACTAAGTTTGTTAAAGCAGAAACATTATTTTCATATTACAATATACCAAAATATATGCAGAAACAACAATGTTGCAGTCATTGTGGCAGAAAAGGGCATGCGCAAGCTAAGTGTTGGAATCTATATCCTTGCAATAATTGTGGCCTTACCAATCATGATTTTCACACATGTTGGAAAATACAAATATCAAAACCTCATAGACAGATAAATTGTGGATATATAAGTGTGTATGAATGGAAGAATGTTACTTTTATGTTGAAAAGATTCTATAAGGTAAAATCCTCCAATGTACAAAAGCTCCCGCATGAAAAAGGAATCAATGAATGAGTCGATTCTCAAAAGTCAGTGAATACTTTCCATACTTAGTTCAAAGTTGTGATGGTTCATTTTCATCCAAAAACCTCTTGTAATGGTTTAAGGTACACTATTAAAAACCCTTGATGATGTAAGGATAAGGGTAAGCCAAGGAAAAACCATGGATATAGTAAATTGGTTGATGGTAACCCATGGAAAACCCATGAGATGATTAAGGTTGTATCCATTAGAATTTGTCTTCTCCCGTCATCAAATTGGTACAAATGAAACAAAAGGAATGATGCAGCTACATTATCTCTTAAATCTTGTATGAGAGCATTATTCTCGAGTTGCAGTAGCAACCAAGACTAATATTTTGAGATGGAATGCAGTGAAAGGGAGAGGAATATCAATCAACACTGTAGTTATTAACGAAGTTTATGTTGTAACGAAATAAGTTGAAGCTTTTGGAAGATCTCGTTGAAGCAGAAGTAGATTGTTAAAGTGTAACATCCCCTCTGTTACAACATCAATGTAAGTGAGTACAATAGTGGTAATATATATATATATATATATATATTTGAAACATCATAAGAACAAAAGTTATACGACATTAACATACTTCACTAATACACATTATATTCTCATCTACATCACAACACGGCAACAATCAAATTCATCATCACTATAACTAACAAATTATTTCATCGCATAAAGATAATAAAGATGTCTACCCGCCCAACCTACCTGCAAGGTTAGGACCTCTAAGACACATAATCAACACTCAAATTGAAGATTCATCCGATTGATTTTGACCATTAAAGGTCTCAGGACTGACGACTATTCTGAGAAACAAGAAGGTGTTTAATTCCCAACTAATCATAGTCTAAAATCAAGTCAACCATTACAGAGTAACTGAAATAATACTCTAATCATGTATAGAAGTGATTTTGCAATGAATTGAACTATTGAGCACTAAAAAGTAATACCATTCAAATTAATGAAAAAGAATTAATTAAATATCATCTTATTTATTTTCACACCATCCTTGAGGTACTATAATTTTTCCAAGATACAAAGCACTAATAAAAATTCTCCAACATGGTACTATAGCCCTTCTAATTTAGAATTAAATGAATTTTTATAAATTAAACTTAGGCATTAGTTAACCTTCTATTGGTGACTATATAATTTCCCATAAATCCAAGATATTTAATTTTATTAATTAATTAAAATAGACTCTTTACATATCCCTTCACTTCTTCCATTTCCAATTATTAATACTAAATATTAATATTGTCGTAACAAAATCTCATACCTCATCTTTACTTACGTTCCCAATTATTAATATTTACGCTTATATATTACTACCGTGACAAAAATCTCTACCCACTACCTATGATTGTTGCATTAATTATAAAAATTCGTGAGCATTTTAACATCAGTCCAGAACTAAAATTACAAGCCTTGGGTTATACAACATCACAATTATTATTATCAGAAAGAGAATAATGAAATAGTCGACAACACCAGGATTAAGAGCATAAAGGCGTCAAATTTAAACTAATATAACTAAAATGGTTGGCGATTCTACTAAAGGACGCCTTTGACGGGACAAACTTCAAAAGTCTCTGTAAAGGAGTACTGTGTAGTAAAAAATAATTCAAAAATAAACTAAACTACTTAGCCTCGTCTCAACTCTTGACCAAGTCATTTGTTTGATATGGGGTGAACTTTAAGGCGTAAGTCCCAATTTATTTTACTGACTTAGAGTAAGCAACTATAAATAGGTATGCCTATAAGAAAACTTTTGATTCTCATTTAACTGTGAAGGTATTCACCCAATTACGTTCAATACAGGAAGAATGTAAAAATATAATTCAATGGACAAATTTTTCTCACACAATCATTAGCAGAAGATTATAATACCATACAATAATTCTAGAATTACATGAGACTAATCTAATCTTACAACAATTCAAAAATAAGGAAGTTTATCATGCTTCAAGATACAACAAGCTTCGAAATGTATGCATGTTCATGAATAAAAATTAACCTCATTTCGTTTTGTTTGTTTTTTCACAATTACACTAAAAATCTTTGAACAATGCACTATCATAATCTAAATACTGTATTTTGAAGAAGTGGACGTTGAAGTTATTCTCCAATCTAGAAAGTTGTGAATGATCCTTCCTTTCGCTTGTCAATTCTTAGAACTTCATCGATACCTCCCAGCCAATGCTAGGGGAGGTATCGGTAAAGTTCTCAGGTTGAAATGAGTACATTTTAGAAAATTTTGGACATATAGCGTTCAATGAAAAAGCCTTAGATATGTCAGACTTGTTTATAACGCTCCCTGTAAAGTAGGAGAATAGATGTGATGCGTTACTCTTTTGTGTAACCGATCTCTATCTTTAGACCGTGGGGAAGTTGAGTCGTTCTGAATCCCGTATGTAAATTTTCTATACATATTATCCCTAGGATAAAAAAGAAAGGGAGGAGGGGGGCTGCTCTGGTGGTAGGTAGACTTTGTAAAATCATGGAGCTAAACTGAATATATGATGCAGAAGCAATTTTTGAACTATTTATGAAAATATTCTAATTGGTTGTTATATGAGTTATGTCTTATTTCATAGTATGTGTTTCCCGTGTCTTTATAATTCCATTTGCAATTTCCTCTTTTAAATTGGAGAGTTAAAAATATGGAATTCGTTTGATGATGCTCTAGAATTAGCAATTTAAATTCATGTGATTATCTTCTCAACTATTTCAAAATTCATTTTAATATGCTCTGAAGCAGTTATGTGTTTTCCTTTTTCTTCTTTTGCCATGCAAATTTCAATTTGAAAACTCAAACTCATTGCCTCACTTAGCCTTTCTCCTCTAGATAGTTCTAATGACCTGCAATTGCATTATTTATTTCTGACTCCATAGCCTAAATGTCACCCCCATTTCTTCAACAACTTTATAATACCCCCCGAAACAAACCAAATCTAGCCATTGATTATCAAATAAATATCAAGTGACACGAGAGAGCCCTCTCTGAGTTGAGCAGGCTAGTGACTTAGCTCTAAAACTAGTTGAAATAGTTACCTCTATCGTTTGTCTATTCAGCTGGATAAAATTTACAGAGTGTTAACATTCTGGCGTCGTTGTCGGGGACGAAATTGAAAAATTTTCCCTGGGAAAGAACGACATGGTTGAGTTCTAAGGTTTGAAAGCAACAAACACTTAGGCACATATTGGTTGTATTCCTGCTCTAGCGACTCCACACATCAAAAATCAGTTTGAAGGTGATTCCACTGGTAGAAGAATCCAAAAATTCAAATCTTAAATGGCAACTCCACTCTCAATGCATAATCCAGCTTCCAAAACATTATTGGCGACTCCACTCAAGCTTCGAATGTAATTCAGATACTCCACTAGAATATGAGAACCCTTGACAAAAGTATGAAAATATATTATGGAAGCAAAAAGGTACTTAAATTTGGATTTTTTTTAAGGCATTTTATTGTTTGTTATAAGTTGCCTCTGGTCCTTCCTTAAACATGTCAAACTAATGTTTTTTACCTGCTTCATTCTAATGATGATCATGAGAATCTTGCAATTGTGTATCCTCCTCTTAAAGTTGCACATGCATATCCTCACCGTGTCACTAATTTTGATAAAAATATCCCATCTAAGCCATGTGATAACCATGACCAAGTTGATAAACCCCATGAAGCCAATGATGATATTTCACCTCTTGTATCTGATCCAACATCCTCCACGATCCAGCATAGATACATACCCTTGAAGCTACCCCAAGTCCTCCACGATTTCCCTCCAAAGTACTATGAATACT
>JZKD02S0404240.1:0-18148 GCA_000966675.3 Picea glauca | reverse complement strand
AGAAAGAAAAAGACCAGCTGCTCGTGGATAAGATTAAGGTTAGAGAGGCAATGACTAGAGCACTTCGCTCTTTGTTAGGCTTGACATAGATGGAAGATGAGACATTTGAGAGCCAAGTGGGGAAACTCGTTGAGTCCATTCAGTAGCTTCAAGCAAGAGTAGCATAGCTAGAACTTCAAGAAGTACCTAGCACTCCACAAGAAGTGTGGGATCAGAGGGAAGAAATTTCCAGAAGTGTAGTAGAAAGAATGGGGGCGTTGGCTTTAGAATGTAAGAAACTAAGTGACCGAAGTGTGCAGACCTATGAGGGCCTCATAGAAGACCCAGAGATAAGGAGATTGGAAGCACAGATCCAGGAGGCGAAGAAGCATGCATATATAGTGCAAGAATAGATGAAGTTACTTACTGCAGTTGAGAATATGAAGAGGTCGCAGGAGAAATACGTAGTTTAGCAGGAGGTAACTACCATCCAGAGTAGAGTTATGGAAGTAACACAGAGACTCCAGCTGATGCAGGATGAAGCCTGCATGCTTTTCGAAGAAATTGAGGGACAAGGCTCATAGTTGTAACAGGTGGTCGTGACAGTAGAACAATGCTTGGAAGGGCCTGTCACCGAGCAAGTAATTCAGGAGTTCATCGACCAGGAGGATCTAGCGAAGAAACATGTCGAGGCAGATTGAGCTAAGCTCTAGGCCTTCGAAGCAAGTTGCCCATATCAGAGTGACTCGGGACAAGTCACAGGTCAGTTTTGGGAGCCTGTTGGCTCTCGACCAAGTTTTGAGAGAACGTTGGTCGTGCTCGACCATTTTTGGGACTTTGACAGGTAGGTCAAAGACGGAGCGCCCAAGCGAATTGGAGATCACGAGATCTCGCCCTTTTTGTGGGTTTTTTGGGATTTTAGGTTTTATGTAATAGGTATGGGATGTCGGCCCATGGGTTTTACCCATGTTTAGGCCCTTTTGTAAATGTATAACTAGATATATAAGAGATGTAAGAAGTACTAATGATTGATCGTCTTAGTGCATAGCTAGGTGGCTTTGTGCATGGATGTGTTAAGGCTTGCAGAGCTAATTGCAAGTGCTTTGTGCACAAACTTTGTAAGGCTTTGTGCTATTGAGGAGAATCCTCTTAGTACATGAGATCTGGTTTTTAGGAAGGTGGATATAGTGCGTTGTGCACAGATCACCTATCCAGTGAGAAGAACATTTGTGGCTCTGTGCATGTAAGAAGATTGAAGGAGACTAATTAGAAGAAGAAGAGTTGGTGGTCATAGCCCCACACTGGGGTGAACCACGTATATTCTGTGTCGATGTGCTTTGTTCTATGTTGTTCATATTATTTATGTATCTAATTTATTAGTGCATTGGTATTGATGTATGATAGATAGATCTATGAATGTTTAGTGCTTTATGATGTGAATGAATGTTATATTTGAACTTCTGCTATGTGATGAGAGGGTTTAAGAGTTAGATCTTGTGATAATCTATAATAAGGGTTAATCTGCGATGTGAATAAGAATCATAACTTAATGCGTATTTTTGGCTAAGTTCTATGTTAAATGTTGTGATCACAGATATGTGTCCTAGCTAGGTTGTAGACACCTGATTCCTACAACCCTGCTTGCCTGTGCCTTGAGTGAGACTTCATCTTCTTCGGAGGTGTTGCCGAAAGGGCCAGTAGTTAGGGTTTTGTTGGTGCAATGTTGAAGAATTGAATCCTGGGTCTGCCCCTGTTCCAACAACACTGCGTAGAGGATTTTTTTGCACACATGTTGCAAGGCACGTTGCGCAGATGACTATTTTAGTGGTCAACTTCAAGATCACTTTATGACCAATTAGAGAGGATTTTTGAAAATCCTAGAGAGGTTTTTGTCAAGGACAAACCAAATAATAAAAATCCCTCTTAGATTTACAATAAGTGTCATATTTTTGGATATTTGAATTAATATTTACAGCCCATTTTTCCAAATTTAAGCATTTAATGTTTTGGTCATCATATTTGAACGCAGATCCCGAGAAGCTAGAGAGGAATTTTTGTAGATGAACCAGTTCTTGAAAAAAACCTCTCTTAGTTTCAAAAAATATATTTTTATTCGGGATATATGATGTCATATTTGACCCCTATTTTCCCAGTATGTTACGCAATCTACTGCGTTTTTGTTGTAGGTTATTGTTGCGCAATAGACTTGTTGCACAATTGTGACAGAGCTTCTAGAATGCCTCAAGATCAGCAAGGAAGGGTAGGAAAGTGTGCCATATAATGTACAATGAATTTTAAAGGTCAAAGATAATCAGGATATGGTTTCAAAAGTAAATTTATCTATTATTATCTTGTAATTAATGAGTCAACTTTGACTCCTCATTTTCAACAGTTAGTTCAGATTTTGTTGCCAAGAGATTTGTAATTGTTTCTTAACTTAGGAAGGATGTTAGAATTCGAAATTGGTAGCATAGGAAGATATCTTTGTATATATTTCATGAAGATATGAGAGATAAGTGTGGGAAAGTGTGTAAGGAAGAGACTATCAAATACCTTTTTATAATTTTTCTTTGATATTAATGAAATTACTGGATCAGAAGTACCTGAGATTTGATTCCAAAGATACATGTGATTGTGATAATTTTATGTATGTTATCTTACAGTTTTTTCTTCCAGTATAAATGAATCTATGTTATATGATTTATTATTTGTGTTAATATGAATTGTATGTATCATAATTCATCTGTAGATGATTCTCTGTTGCATGTAATTTCATTTTTCCTTCTACTGTAATCACCTTGGGATTCATCTTTGTTATATGCCCTAAGGGGTTATTTGTTTTCTCTGTAATATTATATATACAACAACATCGAATTGGCGTAAAGAAGTGCCCTCTATATTGCCTCTGATAAGTCACTTTTCAATTTACCAAGTATCCAGTAAACCTTCATTGATTTATGAGTTCTCTATGACACCATTTCCCAATGAACTTTCTTTCCACATTGCCACCAACACTATAAACCCAAATTTATCTTAGAGATCTAGCCTTTGAGAATAAAACCAAATCAATACTTTCAGTGATTTATTTGAAGAGAGAGAACCCCCTCTGGGTTGTCTTATCATACAATTTGTAGTTAAGGTAAAAGGCAGATGAAAGAAGGGAAAATTGGCGAAACTGAGACTATCGCACCACTTTCACCTCAATGGGATAACTCTTTCTGTTTAGGGAGGTAAGGCCCAGGGGAGACGTTCCCGGTGACCTGGGGTTTTGATAAGGCAAAGTATTTAAAGGCTAAGTGATAATTCCCCCCTCACAAGTCACCATCGATAAAAAATTCCCAGCTAATCAGCCAATAAAGATGAGTAATAACCGAATAGTGTACCTACCCAAGACAAAGAAACAGAGAAACTATACATGTGCAAGCTTACTTGTTGGTTAGTACTTCATATAATTATGGAATTCTGATGTAAGGAAATTGATAAACAATATTAATGAAGAAATTCAATGATGTACAATGGAAATGATTATAATAATGCCACTTCATAATAAATGCTATTGGAAATCAATGTAACAATATGAATATCAAGAATCAATGCCTTAGCTAATCATTCAATTGCTTTTAAAGATATAAATGCTACAACGTATAAAGAAAACTTAAGTATGTAATTGCAACAGTAGGGTTAGTAGATATTATTCTAAGATAGGGTTAGAAAGATTTAAAGGTTTTTCAAAGTTTAGATGTGTATGTGATCAAGGAGGTCAACACAGGATGTCTTATATCAATGCGTTACTAGGGAAAATGGATTCAAAGATAACTGCAAATGTTGAAGGGATAAATGATAATGATAAAACTAAAGACAAGAGGTTTGGATGTTGAGGTGTTTCTAAACCAAGGCCTCAACAATGAAACCTTAGGGGAGAAAGGCTCACTAAGGTGTAGAAACGCTAGGCGTTAGAGATTTCTCCTCCTTCTTTAGTTCAATGGCAAGATGAAAATCGGCTAGCTTGAGTAATAAATACAATGGCTAAGGACAAGAGAGTTTAATGATGAAGTGTTGCTATGGAAAGGCTTCATCAAAAAAATCCTAGGGAAAATGGCCCACTAAGGTGTAGAAACCCTAGGCCTTAGTGCATTTTCTCCTTCCTTGGCTCAAATGTAATATGAAAAATGGCTAGGCTAGAAGGAAATGGATAGAGTGTTGCTATGGCAAGGCTCTATCTTACTTCAGCAAATCAAATGGCTCTTAATCTTAGTAGGGACATGAGACAAGGACCTTAGCATGTGATTTTCACCTAGGGTTTAATTCAACAAATTACAATAACAAAGGCAAGTAAACAATAATATAACCATTCAATTAAGAAGTGTTGTAGAAATTCACTTACATAAAACAAGAAATCATGTATCAAAACTTTAGTTGTAAACCTTCCACTAAGAGAAATGCCAAAAATTCCAAGAAAAGTCTTCCTTCAACAAGTGCNAGAAAGAAAAAGACCAGCTGCTCGTGGATAAGATTAAGGTTAGAGAGGCAATGACTAGAGCACTTCGCTCTTTGTTAGGCTTGACATAGATGGAAGATGAGACATTTGAGAGCCAAGTGGGGAAACTCGTTGAGTCCATTCAGTAGCTTCAAGCAAGAGTAGCATAGCTAGAACTTCAAGAAGTACCTAGCACTCCACAAGAAGTGTGGGATCAGAGGGAAGAAATTTCCAGAAGTGTAGTAGAAAGAATGGGGGCGTTGGCTTTAGAATGTAAGAAACTAAGTGACCGAAGTGTGCAGACCTATGAGGGCCTCATAGAAGACCCAGAGATAAGGAGATTGGAAGCACAGATCCAGGAGGCGAAGAAGCATGCATATATAGTGCAAGAATAGATGAAGTTACTTACTGCAGTTGAGAATATGAAGAGGTCGCAGGAGAAATACGTAGTTTAGCAGGAGGTAACTACCATCCAGAGTAGAGTTATGGAAGTAACACAGAGACTCCAGCTGATGCAGGATGAAGCCTGCATGCTTTTCGAAGAAATTGAGGGACAAGGCTCATAGTTGTAACAGGTGGTCGTGACAGTAGAACAATGCTTGGAAGGGCCTGTCACCGAGCAAGTAATTCAGGAGTTCATCGACCAGGAGGATCTAGCGAAGAAACATGTCGAGGCAGATTGAGCTAAGCTCTAGGCCTTCGAAGCAAGTTGCCCATATCAGAGTGACTCGGGACAAGTCACAGGTCAGTTTTGGGAGCCTGTTGGCTCTCGACCAAGTTTTGAGAGAACGTTGGTCGTGCTCGACCATTTTTGGGACTTTGACAGGTAGGTCAAAGACGGAGCGCCCAAGCGAATTGGAGATCACGAGATCTCGCCCTTTTTGTGGGTTTTTTGGGATTTTAGGTTTTATGTAATAGGTATGGGATGTCGGCCCATGGGTTTTACCCATGTTTAGGCCCTTTTGTAAATGTATAACTAGATATATAAGAGATGTAAGAAGTACTAATGATTGATCGTCTTAGTGCATAGCTAGGTGGCTTTGTGCATGGATGTGTTAAGGCTTGCAGAGCTAATTGCAAGTGCTTTGTGCACAAACTTTGTAAGGCTTTGTGCTATTGAGGAGAATCCTCTTAGTACATGAGATCTGGTTTTTAGGAAGGTGGATATAGTGCGTTGTGCACAGATCACCTATCCAGTGAGAAGAACATTTGTGGCTCTGTGCATGTAAGAAGATTGAAGGAGACTAATTAGAAGAAGAAGAGTTGGTGGTCATAGCCCCACACTGGGGTGAACCACGTATATTCTGTGTCGATGTGCTTTGTTCTATGTTGTTCATATTATTTATGTATCTAATTTATTAGTGCATTGGTATTGATGTATGATAGATAGATCTATGAATGTTTAGTGCTTTATGATGTGAATGAATGTTATATTTGAACTTCTGCTATGTGATGAGAGGGTTTAAGAGTTAGATCTTGTGATAATCTATAATAAGGGTTAATCTGCGATGTGAATAAGAATCATAACTTAATGCATATTTTTGGCTAAGTGCTATGTTAAATGTTGTGATCACAGATTTGTGTCCTAGCTAGGTTGTAGACACCTGATTCCTACAACCCTGCTTGGCTGTGCCTTGAGTGAAACTTCATCTTCTTCGGAGGTGTTGCCGAAAGGGCCAGTAGTTAGGGTTTTGTTGGTGCAATGTTGAAGCATTGAATCTTGGGTCTGCCCCTGTTCCAACAACACTGCGTAGAGGATTTTGTTGCACACATGTTGCAAGGCACGCTGCGCAGATGACTATTTTAGTGGTCAACTTCAAGATCACTTTATGACCAACTAGAGAGTATTTTTGAAAATCCTAGAGAGGTTTTTTTCAAGGACAAACCAAATAATAAAAATCCCTCTCAGATTTACAACAAGTGTCATATTTTTGGATATTTGAATTAATCTTTACAACCCATTTTTCCAAATTTAAGCATTTAATGTTTTGGTCATCATATTTGAATGCAGATCCCGAGAAGCTAGAGAGGATTTTTTGTAGATGAACCAGTTCTTGAAAAAAACCTCTCTTAGTTTCAAAAAATATATTTTTATTCGGGATATATGATGTCATATTTGACCCCTATTTTCCCAGTATGTTACGCAATTTGCTGTGTTTTTGTTGTAGGTTATTGTTGCGCAATAGACTTGTTGCACAATTGTGACAGAGCTTCTAGAATGCCTCAAGATCAACAAGGAAGGGTAGGAAAGTGTGCCATATAATGTACAATGAATTCCAGAGGTCAAAGATAATCAGGATATGGTTTCAAAAGTGAATTTATCTATTATTATCTTGTAATTAATGAGTCAACTTTGACTCCTCATTTTCAACACTTAGTTCAGATTTTGTTGCCAAGAGATTTGTAATTGTTTCTTAACTTAGGAAGGATGTTAGAATTCGAAATTGGTAGCATAGGAAGATATCTTTGTATATATTTCATGAATATATGAGAGATAAGTGTGGGAAAGTGTGTAAGGAAGAGACTATCAAATACCTTTTTATAATTTTTCTTTGATATTAATGAAATTACTGGATCAGAAGTCCCTGAGATTTGACTCCAGAGATACATGTGATTGTGATAATTTTATGTATGTTATCTTACAGTTTTTTCTTCCAGTATAAATGCATCTATATTATATGATTTATTCTTTGTGTTAATATGAATTGTATGTATCAGAATTCATCTGTAGATGATGCTCTGTTGCATGTAATTTCATTTTTCCTTCTACCATAATCACCTTGGGATTCATCTTTGTTATATGCCCTAAGGGGTTATTTGTTTTCTCTGTAATATTATATATACAACAACATCGAATTGACATAAAGAAGTGCCCTCTAGCTTGCCTCTGATAAGTCACTTTTCAATTTACCAAGTATCCAGTAAACCTTCATTGATTTATGAGTTCTCTATGACACCATTTCCCAATGAAATTTCTTTCCACATTGCCACCAACACTATAAACCCAAATTTATCTTAGATATCTAGCCTTTGAGAATAAAACCAAATCAATACTTTCAATGATTTATTTGAAGAGAGAGAGCCCCTCTGGGTTGTCTTATCATACAATTTGTAGTTAAGGTAAAAGGCAGATGAAAGAAGGGAAAATTGGCAAAACTGAGACTATCGCACCACTTTCACCTCAATGGGATAACTCTTTTTGTTTAGGGAGGTAAGGCCCAGGGGAGACGTCCCCGGTGACCTGGGGTTTTGAGAAGGAAAAGTATTTAAAGGCTAAGTGATAATTCCCCCCTCAAAAGTCACCATCGATAAAAAATTCCCAGCTAATCAGCCAATAAAGATGAGTAATAACCGAACAGTGTACCTACCCAAGACAAAGAAACAGAGAAACTATACATGTGCAAGCTTACTTGTTGGTTAGTACTTCATATAATTATGGAATTCTGATGTAAGGAAATTGATAGACAATATTAATGAAGAAATTCAATGATGTACAATGGAAATGATTATAATAATGCCACTTCATAATAAATGCTATTGGAAATCAATGTAACAATATGAATATCAAGAATCAATGCCTTAGCTAATCATTCAATTGCTTTTAAAGATATAAATGCTACAACGTATAAAGAAAACTTAAGTATGTAATTGCAACAGTAGGGTTAGTAGATATTATTCTAAGATAGGGTTAGAAAGATTTAAAGGTTTTTCAAAGTTTAGATGTGTATGTGATCAAGGAGGTCAACACAGGATGTCTTATATCAATGCGTTACTAGGGAAAATGGATTCAAAGATAACTGCAAATGTTGAAGGGATAAATGATAATGATAAAACTAAAGACAAGAGGTTTGGATGTTGAGGTGTTTCTAAACCAAGGCCTCAACAATGAAACCTTAGGGGAGAAAGGCTCACTAAGGTGTAGAAACGCTAGGCGTTAGAGATTTCTCCTCCTTCTTTAGTTCAATGGCAAGATGAAAATCGGCTAGCTTGAGTAATAAATACAATGGCTAAGGACAAGAGAGTTTAATGATGAAGTGTTGCTATGGAAAGGCTTCATCAAAAAAATCCTAGGGAAAATGGCCCACTAAGGTGTAGAAACCCTAGGCCTTAGTGCATTTTCTCCTTCCTTGGCTCAAATGTAATATGAAAAATGGCTAGGCTAGAAGGAAATGGATAGAGTGTTGCTATGGCAAGGCTCTATCTTACTTCAGCAAATCAAATGGCTCTTAATCTTAGTAGGGACATGAGACAAGGACCTTAGCATGTGATTTTCACCTAGGGTTTAATTCAACAAATTACAATAACAAAGGCAAGTAAACAATAATATAACCATTCAATTAAGAAGTGTTGTAGAAATTCACTTACATAAAACAAGAAATCATGTATCAAAACTTTAGTTGTAAACCTTCCACTAAGAGAAATGCCAAAAATTCCAAGAAAAGTCTTCCTTCAACAAGTGCRCCTCAAAATTTCAGCCAAAACCCTAGAATAGGCCACAAATTTCATACCTCACTAATGTGTGAGTGAAATATGATGAAAATATGAGAGTGAAAACCCTCAATATATAGCATACCAACGATCTTAATTAAATTTTAGGTCATTAAAAGGCCGACAAGGCCAAAATACCAAAATAATATTGTTTTACATTAAATGTCATAAATGAAACCCTAATCAAGAAAAAGTGAGACGTCATCCCCTTTCTAGGATGAGGTTATCCCTTTCTATGGAAAATGTAGCCTCTTGGAGAAACGCATTAGCCCTCCTTATGCTTCTCCAATCTTACATATGTGCCAAAACTGCCATAGTTGTCTCCCAAAACATCCACAGTGTTGTATGATGTCATGGGCATCCTGGCTGACGTCCTAGGCCTTCCAGGGCCAACGTTCCAATGAAGAGGGCACAACCCCCCTAGGTAAGGCTCTACCAGGGTACCTTTGTGGAACGTCCTCTCTTCTTTGGTGAAAACCCCCCTATCATGTCTTTGCCCCATGTTGGGGTCTCAACATCCATATGGTGGGCTCTTCAGCCCCATGGAGGTCCAAACTAATCATCTCCCCATGTGTACATGTCCAATGCGGTACCTATCCATTGGGTATGATCCTGCACATCAACAGATACACCCTCCATGGGCTCATAAGTCATAGGGATCATATCAATGTCAATCACATCTCATCAAAAAATTTATTAAACATGTGCATGAAACCCGTTTTACCCCATTCAAGTGCTCAAAGACATTATACAAATATGCAATACAAGTTTGGAGGAGGTGATGGGGTGTCCTATTGGGATAGTGTCCACTGGAAAAGGGATGTTTCTAGAAGAGATTAAATCCAAGTCATGCAAATGGGTGAGGTGGATAAGAGATTTCCTGACAAGGGATGTAGTGAAAGAAGGGAAACGAGGGCTTACCTGTGGGTGCCTTTGTAGAAGGTGATTTGCACTTGTCCTGGATGCAAATGTTTCCAATCCCATTCATACCTTTTATTATTTATTCTTTATTTCTTTTTATTCAAGAAGCTAATTAGGGGACACTACCCTGGCATGGTGACCAATGGTGGCAATGTTACCCACAAGCACTTTAATGGAGATGAGAAGGATGGCTCATGATGAGACCCCCTTTCTCTTGGTCATGTAACCAAGAGCCACTACCCTGGCGTGATAACCAGCTGCTAGTAGTGTCATACCACTAGGTGCCCATGGACCTAATAGGTTGGATTGTGATGAGACCCCCTATCCTTTGACTAGGTCTTGTTTTATTATTTTTATGGGTCCCTCTTGTTTATTGCTGAGAATATTTTTACTGCTTTCTCAGGGATCCTTGGGCGAAACATCTCGAGGTTTTATTTTTAGGATTNACAATATTAATGAAGAAATTCAATGATGTACAATGGAAATGATTATAATAATGCCACTTCATAATAAATGCTATTGGAAATCAATGTAACAATATGAATATCAAGAATCAATGCCTTAGCTAATCATTCAATTGCTTTTAAAGATATAAATGCTACAACGTATAAAGAAAACTTAAGTATGTAATTGCAACAGTAGGGTTAGTAGATATTATTCTAAGATAGGGTTAGAAAGATTTAAAGGTTTTTCAAAGTTTAGATGTGTATGTGATCAAGGAGGTCAACACAGGATGTCTTATATCAATGCGTTACTAGGGAAAATGGATTCAAAGATAACTGCAAATGTTGAAGGGATAAATGATAATGATAAAACTAAAGACAAGAGGTTTGGATGTTGAGGTGTTTCTAAACCAAGGCCTCAACAATGAAACCTTAGGGGAGAAAGGCTCACTAAGGTGTAGAAACGCTAGGCGTTAGAGATTTCTCCTCCTTCTTTAGTTCAATGGCAAGATGAAAATCGGCTAGCTTGAGTAATAAATACAATGGCTAAGGACAAGAGAGTTTAATGATGAAGTGTTGCTATGGAAAGGCTTCATCAAAAAAATCCTAGGGAAAATGGCCCACTAAGGTGTAGAAACCCTAGGCCTTAGTGCATTTTCTCCTTCCTTGGCTCAAATGTAATATGAAAAATGGCTAGGCTAGAAGGAAATGGATAGAGTGTTGCTATGGCAAGGCTCTATCTTACTTCAGCAAATCAAATGGCTCTTAATCTTAGTAGGGACATGAGACAAGGACCTTAGCATGTGATTTTCACCTAGGGTTTAATTCAACAAATTACAATAACAAAGGCAAGTAAACAATAATATAACCATTCAATTAAGAAGTGTTGTAGAAATTCACTTACATAAAACAAGAAATCATGTATCAAAACTTTAGTTGTAAACCTTCCACTAAGAGAAATGCCAAAAATTCCAAGAAAAGTCTTCCTTCAACAAGTGCGCCTCAAAATTTCAGCCAAAACCCTAGAATAGGCCACAAATTTCATACCTCACTAATGTGTGAGTGAAATATGATGAAAATATGAGAGTGAAAACCCTCAATATATAGCATACCAATGATCTTAATTAAATTTTAGGTCATTAAAAGGCCGACAAGGCCAAAATACCAAAAATAATATTGTTTTACATTAAATGTCATAAATGAAACCCTAATCAAGAAAAAGTGAGACCTCATCCCCTTTCTAGGATGAGGTTATCCCTTTCTATGGAAAATGTAGCCTCTTGGAGAAACGCATTAGCCCTCCTTAGGCTTCTCCAATCTTACATATGTGCCAAAACTGCCATAGTTGTCTCCCAAAACATCCACAGTGTTGGATGATGTCATGGGCATCCTGGCTGACATCCTAGGCTTTCCAGGGCCAACGTTCCAATGAAGAGGGCACAACCCCCCTAGGTAAGGCTCTGCCAGGGTGCCTTTGTGGAATGTCCTCTCTTCTCTGGTGCAAACCCCCCTGTCATGTCTTTGCCCCATGTTGGGGTCTCAACATCCATATGGTGGGATCTTCAACCCCATGGAGGTCCAAACTAATCATCTCCCCATGTGTACATGTCCAATGCGGTACCTATCCATTGGGTATGATCCTGCACATCAACAGATACACCCTCCATGGGATCATAAGTCACAGGGATCATATCAATGTCAATCACATCTCATCAAAAAATTTATTAAACATGTGCATGAAACCCATTTTACCCCATTCAAGTGCTCAAAGACATTATACAAATATGCAATACAAGTTTGGAGGAGGTGATGGGGTGTCCTATTGGGATAGTGTCCACTGGAAAAAGGATGTTTCTATAAGAGATTAAATCCAAGTCATGCAAATGGGTGAGGTGGATAAGGGATGTCCTAACAAGGGATGTAGTGAAAGAAGGGAAACGAGGGATTACCTGTGGGTGCCTTTGTAGAAGGTGATTTGCACTTGTCCTGGATGAAAATGTTTCCAATCCCATTCATACCTTTTATTATTTATTCTTTATTTATTTTTCTTCAAGAAGCTAATCAGGGGACACTACCTTGGCATGGTGACCAATGGTGGCAATGTTACCCACAAGCACTTTAATGGAGATGAGAAGGATGGCTCATGATGAGACCCCCTTTCTCTTGGTCATGTAACCAAGAGCCACTACCCTGGCGTGATAACCAGCTGCTAGTAGTGTCATACCACTAGGTTTCCATGGACCTAATAGGTTGGATCGTGATGAGACCCCCTATCCTTTGACTAGGTCTTGTTTTATTATTTTTATGGGTCCTTCTTGTTTATTGCTGAGAATATTTTTACTTCTTTCTCAGGGATCCTTGGACGAAACATCTCGAGGTTTTATTTTTCAGATTTTATCTTTTTCCATTTTTCTTTTACCTTCTCGGCCTTTAGCCCCTTCTTCCCACAAGGCAAGGTGCAACCCTTAAATGATTGGCCAACCCAATGCCTGGACAAATGTAATAGGATGGATGAGCAGGAAGCAAAATGAAAAAGTGGTAATATGACAGGAGCGGACGATGACTTTTCAGAAATTCCCCCAGTGGCAACTAAAAATCTATGGGCACAAGATTACTAGGGCATCCTGTCATTTCCCCCAGACATGGTCAAGTGGACAAGTATAATATCCNTTGAAAGGGAGAAAAGATGGGCCCTCCAGGGCCATGCTCAAGTCGATCTGGCTCTCGGTACTCCATGTCTAGGATCTGTGGGCCTCGAGACATGATCTCTTAATTATCCCTAAAAGTCGGGGATAATAGGTTGGAAGGGCTAGCTTCCATCCTCAAGTTGGTTTGTGGTTACCTTTGTGATTTTCCTCCTTAGCCAAGGAAATTTTTTCTATTTTTTTTTAGTTTTCTATTATTTATTTAGAAATTGATTTTTTTTCAATTTTTCAATTACAATAAAATTGAAATTATTAATTGACACTAAAAAAAAAAAATCCAAACTCTAATTTAAATCGTGAAACCTTAGAACAAACCAAAACCTTTATCTTAAGAATATAAATTCAAACCCAATCACATTGTTCTCACAAGTGTATGGGAAGTAATAATGCATGTGGAGTATGTAGTTCCTAGCCTTAGGATTTCACTAGCCTTTAGGAGATATTATACATGGTGCATCTCTTCTGTAATATTCTTCTGGAGTTCTCTCCATTGTTGGTTGTTGATTTTGTGTTCTATATCTTCTAGGTGGCGTAGCTCTTTTGTAATATTCTTCTTTAGTTATTTCCAATGCCCAAATGTTCTCCTTTTATGATTTTTTTTCTTCCTTCTTGATGGTACCTCTGATGACTTCCACATAAGTCTTTTGTTATCGTTTCTTTTTTTCCGTCATGGAGATCAAACCCTTCTTAGTTTGTGTTTGTTTGTATCCTAGTCCATAATTGTCATAGTATGGACTTTGAATGTTGATGATTTCATCCAATATTTTTGTGTTGTTTTGTTGCATGTACTTCTTTTAAAGGTCATTCCTTAGTGAGACTATTTATGCTTCCAAGATCTCTTTCATTTTCTCCTTTTCTTCCAACTAGTTTTTTAGTGTTTCTTGAATCCTTTTGGCTTCTTCTACTTGGACCTTTAGATTTATAATCGTATGCTGGACTACTTCATATTTTTTGCTTGGATTTTGAGAACCCTCCTTTAGCTTGATCAATTCTTCCTTGAGTGACTTGTTTTTCTTCATTTCTCTTTTTATCTCACTTAAGGCGTTGATTAGTTCTACTTCAAGATCTACTTCACCTTCTTCTTCATAATATTGTTTATCATTTTGTTAAATTTCTAATGCCATAAAGAGAAATCTTTCTGAGTTGTTGTCACTATCATCATCTTCATTAGATGAGGAAATATCTTCTCTTGAGTAGAGGTTTTTCTTGAATACTTTTCTTTTATTTCCCTTTTTGTTTCCCTTTTGGTTTTTCTTTTCTTTCTTGGGAACTTCTTCTTCATCAATTTATGAGTTCTTAGCATAAGGAGATTTAGTAAAAAATGACCAATTTTACCACAATTAAAATATTTTAAAGGAAGATTACCTTTGTACTTGTTAGTTCCTCTCTTCAACTTCCTTACAAAGTTATATATTTCTTCATCTTCATTTGAATCATCGTTGCAATTGTAGTTTCTTGGATTCTTTGAAAATTGCTTCCTTCTTGGATGGATTGTCCTGTTATGTTCTCATTTCATAAGCTATAAGTATTCCATGTAGCTCTTCCATGCTCAACGTAGCAAGATGTACTCTTTCTTATAGGGATGAGGTATTAGCATCAAATCTCATTGGAAGAGACCTTAGTACCTTTTGAACAATCACTAGTTCTTTAATTTCTTCTCCTAATCCTTTGATAATGTTCATTATTTCATCAACTTGCAGAAAATAAGCTACAATATCTTCATCTTCCTTCATTTTCAATTATTCAAATTGACCTCTATAACTTTGAATCCTGGCCCCTTTGAATTTGGCATCTCCTTCTTAAACATTTTGAAGTTTATCCCAAATATCCTTTGCGTAATCACAATGCATAACCTTGACATATACTAAATCAACCAAACCATTCATAATAGAAATTTTAGCCTTCAAATTGTTTTCACTAAGGTTCTTTCCATATTTATTTGTTCGGGGAGTGGCAGGTGCCTTGTATCCATCTACTACTGCGTTCTAGAAAAAAAATCCATATGCTTGCACAAACGTTTTCACCCATCTTCTCCAAAAGGAATAGTTTTGACCATAAAACATTGGCATTCCATTCTTGGTGTACTCCATGATCTACCTTCCAATGATTAGACTATTTCTGAAGGACCTTCTCTCATACCAATTGTTGGATTATTCACTAATACTGAGAGGGGGAGTGAATCCATATTAGGAAATTTTTACCACTTGTAATCACAATATGAAATCATTTAAGATATCAATAATCTATCACTTATGATTACATTAAACATACCCTAAACATATAACCACAAATACAAAGTACAGAAGAATTTTACGTGGAAACTAAAATGAGAAAAAACAACGGAATGATTTCTTATATATCAAAAGATTACATTCATAGGAAGAACCAACTTCTAAAATTCTCTAGCACCAACTAGAGGGAGGCACCAACCCCCTATTTACAGGCTCCAAGCTAAAAGAATATACAACTCTCTAGATTCTCCATCTCCAACTGGAAGGAGACTCCAACCCCCTAATTTATAGGCTCTAACTTGAAAGAAGCTACAACTCCATTTCCTTGCCCCTTCCTTCCTCCCTTTAATATAAATAAGAGAATCAAGGTGTAATTGTTGTTTTCACTGATACTGATATATCATCATCATAAAAAATTATACAACCACATAAAAATCATGCCAAGATATCCAAGAATATCCTCGAAATCATGTTCTGAAAATCACCGTGATGTGCATCAAACCATGTTCCAAGACATCCAGTATGTGCCTCAAAGAATATACCACTCCTCAAAGCATATTCTAAAACCTTCAAGATATGCCTCAAATCATACACCCAAAAATCTCCTTAAACATGTTCCAAAACATCCAAGATACACCTTAATCATGTACCAATACCTCTAAGATATGCCTCAAGCATATGCCAAAATTATCAATATATAACCCTCAAAACATACATAAAGACATACCTTTAATCACGAGGAAACCCTAATACATGAGACTTAAAATCATCAAACCTTCATATGCTTTGGCATCAAGAGATGAGCACCTTCTTCATTTTTTCTTTAGCGTTGCTAGACTGGATAGGGAAACTTGCGTGACAAGTCCTGTGTAGTCTACAGGGTTATCATTAGACACCTTATACCTGACCCACAAGGGACTACTCAAATAGGGTTTTCTGAAAACCCTTCTACAATCTGTAGCTTTGAGGACTCTCTCCTTCACACAACTCCACTACTTCACTTTAGCTAAAAAAACACATCCTTGCTTAGTAATTAAATGACAGGTTGTTGATGTGTATTTATACCCTTCCAAGTAAATTCTTTACTTGCTATTTGATTCAATATGTAACTTCTTGTTTGCAACAAATTTTCTTCTTTACTTGACTTTAGAGACAACTTGTAACTTCTTTGACCTCATATATGGGGCTTCTGCACCATACTTCAGGGCTTCATCTTTAAGAGGGAATAAATTTTGAACTATAAGAAAGCACGTGGAGCGCCACCTATCATTGGAAACAACATGTCGATAAATATCAATCTATGATGGTTCTGAATGAATTTGCAATGTCCTTCATGTTATTTTTCTTCAATTAACTTAGGGATTCATGACCATGCCTCTAGGGCTTCTTAACCACTCAACCAAATTTCTAGGGCTTCTTGTAGACTTTTCAAAGCATATTCCCATGAGGGCCATGCTTAAATCTACACCATAAGGGGACCAATTTGCAAACTTCTTCAAATACGCCCATCACTTCTATAGGATTTTGGATTTCTTCTAGGGTTGACATCAATGACAACCATTTTTCCAACAATAATTATGATAGAAAATGCGAATTATGCTAGAAGTAAAATGGAAGAGAAAAGAAACATACATTTCCTCTCCAACATGTTTCAGTTGACAATCCATTTCAACAATGGGGATTGTATATTATATGTGATATCAATCCTAACTCTTCCCATCTTCATAAGTACAATTTAACAACATACTATTTTACCAGATGGACAAAAATTGTTCCTTTGAAGATGATAAATAAAAATCAGGTGATATCATTCCTTGAATATCATATTATCACTAGGTTTGGTGTCCCTTGATCCCTAGCTTTAGATAATTCCAAATATTTTTCACCATTAAAATTAACTGAGTTTGCACTAGAAAAGAACATTAAAATTAAGTATGTTGCCAATTGTTACCCTCAAGAAAGAAATCTTTCATAATCAACTAATAAAAATCTGATCCAAATACTTAAAAAGAATGTGACTAGTCATAAGAAGAATTGGCATCTAGCTTTACCAAATGTTCTTTGGGCTGATAGGGTGACACAAAAAGTATATTTAGGGAACTCTCCTTTCTTCCTAGTCTAGGGAAAAGAGGCAATTTTTCCTCCTAATATCATTTTTCCTTCTCTTCAATTAGCTCAATATGCAATAAAGTAATTTCCCTATTATGAAACAAATATTAGACACTCTTGTTAAGTTGGAAGAAGAAAGGGAAAATAATAATTTGAAATTGGACCAAGATTAGTAATTAGACAAACGTTGATGATCTAGATTATTTTCAGAACAAAATGAAAGAAGAGATATTAAAACGAAATACACATAAAAATTGCCAGAAACAGATAAATAAAACAACACATGTGTAATATCCCCAAGAATGAGCCCCAGTTATATTTATGAATTGTAACATGTTTTGTAGGCTGGTGAGCCAAGCAATTATAAGATGATGGTATTATGTGTTTATTAGGTTGGATATCCTAGGTGTTAAAGGCCAGGAGCTTGTTTTGTACATGTAAATATTCATATTATTAATATAAAAACACCACTATATGTAGACCGACCACAAAGAAAGAGTATGGGGGAATAAGCTCCACTAGGCTGGCTAAGGGAGAAGGGGTTGAGAGGGCTAGAAATTGGGACTAATCTTGTAGTGTCCCCAAGGCCGAGCCCCGTTACAGATCATGTTATATGCAAAGAATTGTAAATATGTTCTATAGGCTGGTGAGCCAAGTTTTTTGTATAAGTTGTAGGCTTGTGAGTTTTGTTAGGCCAGGGAGCCTAAGTGTTGAAGGCCAGGAGCCTGTTGATATACTTGTATGTATGCAGGTCAATTAATAAAATATAAATACCACCAGTGTAGACCGTCCACG
>JZKD02S0404229.1:0-18148 GCA_000966675.3 Picea glauca | reverse complement strand
CATCCTTACCCAACCCGACCCAGAAGGAAGGAGAGGAAAGTGGATAGCCACCATGTTATAATATGACCTTGATATCAAGCCAACAAAGTTGGTCAAGGGCCAGGGCCTCATGAAGATAATGGTGCAGTCGGACTGTGACAATGTAGGTATGAATTTCATTACCGATCTATCGGAGGGACCTCAAGAAGAAAAATCCGCGCAGGTACCTCAACTTTTCGTTGATTCGTCGTGGTATAAGGACATCATATACATTTTAGAAAATATCCAGGCCCCTCTAGTCATGAGCAATACTAAATCAAGATTCCTCAAGCTTAAGGCATTTAATTTCTATGTTTTGGATAATTCGCTATATTGGAAATATCCCGGAGGAATACTATTAAGTTGTTTGTTGGAAGACGAGGCGAAGCGGGCCATACAAGAGTTTCACAAAGGAGACTATGGAGGGAACCATTATTGGAAGACCACCGCGCACAAGATCCTGAGTGCAGGTTATTACTGACCGACAATTTTTCACTGACGTATATAAAGAGGTCTCCAACTGCCACGAATGTCGAATTTTCGACGAGAGAAGAAAGATACAACTTCTTCTGTTAAATCCAATCTCATTCAAGGCACCTTTAATGGAGTGGGGCCTAGATTTCATAGGTGAGATAAATCCACCGTCCTCCGTGCAACACAAATGGATCCTCACGGCCACCGATTATTTCACGAAGTGGATTGAGGCGGTCCACATAAAGCAAGCCATCGACACGGTCATCATACAGTTCCTGGAGACAAACATTTTGTCAAGGTTCGGATGTCCTGTTAAGATCACAACAGATAATGCAACCGCATTCAAGTCTAAAAGGATGGAGAAGTTCTGTCGGGACTATAATATAACTTTGGGACATTCCAAAGCATATTACCCGCAGGGAAATGGGTTAGTGGAATCCTCGAATAAGAGCTTAACCAAAATCATCAAAATGATCTTGCAAGAAAATAAGAGAGCATGGAATAAGAAGCTTATCTATGCATTATGGGCAGATCGGATCATCACCAAAAAGTCCATATCAATGTCACCTTTTCAGATCGTTTACGACACAGATGCGATTTTCCCTACTGTGTTGGGACCACCCATTAGGAAACTGTTGCAAGAGCAGGAGGCCGAACCAGATGATGCACAAAGAAGGATAAACCAGTTGATTCACACCCAACAGGTGAGGGAGCAGGCATATAATCGATCTCAACTCCATCAGGAGAGGATAAATAAAGATTTTGACAAACACTCCAAGCAGGAAGATCTTCAAGTGGGAGATCTAGTGTTGAGATAGGATGTGAGAAATGAAGGAAAAGGGAAACATGAAAAGTTTGATCACCTTTGGACAAGACCATATAGAGTCGGCGCGTGCTGTAGAGACAACGCTTATTTCCTGAAAGGGCTGGATGGGGAGTGTCATGGTTGGGGGCCTTTAAATGGAAGGTTCCTCAAACACTACCTAATGTAATAAATTCCATTTGAGTCATTTTTCATTGTAAATAGTCGCTAAATTTGAGTCGATTCAGTACGTCAGCGGGAAATTGAAGCTCGAAGTGAAGGCCCTAAGTTTATGTTGAAGTCTTAAAAGTTGTGTCATTGAGTCTAGTTGTTTTCTTTTCCGTCCATCATTTTTGTTACTTAGTATATAGACGTCAAATAAAGCCCAATGGTCAGGTACTTGGTCTACTGTTCTTTGCTACCTCGCAGGGAGGATATCATCCCCGTTGGAGCCAGATGTTAGCGTTGTCACCTTTCTTTCCTTTTAGAATTGATTTCGAGTCACGTAGTGATCCATGCGCCCAAACATGTGAATTCAAGTACGTAATACCGTGATGCTAAAGTCAGCAAATGGCCTTTTGGCCCTTGGAAATGGGAAAGGGTGTCATAGTTGAAAACTGTATACGTGGTACGGGCTTGTCTTTTCCCAAAGGTATAATCCTGTTAAGAAACCCGCTTCTACGTACCCCTGTCGAGTCAAATGGTTAAATAAAGGTCATGTCAGCAATTGCCACAATTATTATCGTTTTATTATGAAGGCCGAAGGAATGAAGAATTGCAGCGTTCATATTATGCCTACACAGAAAATCATATCACCTGCATTCCACACATGGGGATTTTCCATGAACAACCTGAGGGTCGACTTGAAACTTATTGTTGCCATAAATTCATTAATGTCCAATATTTTCTCCTCTCTGGGTTGATTCGCTATAAATCTCAGATGCTCGACGTGTTTCGCCAATCGTAGAACCTGGCCTAAGTTGTTTGTCGTAGTTTCCTTTTGCCAATCCAATTGGTTCAGAGTTGTTCCTCGATACATTTGTTTAAAAAAATTGTGCGCAGATTACACCTTGGTCGCACCATGGCATTTTCTCAGAGTACAGGAAAGGGTGCATGGAGCGACAGAACTGCGAGGTCCGAACCTCAAAGAGATTGGAATTATTTTGTGCATGCGGAAACCATTCCCAGAAACTTAGAAGGATCCATTTTTTCACCTACAGAAGAGACCATTTTAAGACGTGAGATGGCTGAGACAGAGAAATTCATATAGAAGGGGGAGATGGCAGGATCATTTTCCGCCGGATAGCATCTACCTCGAAGAAGAGGCAAGCCGAGAAAGAACGAGGAGGTCATGAAGGCTCTAATCCCATAAGGACCACGCATTTGACTGGTAGCCGGAAGATTGCTTAGGCACGTCACTTAGCAAGAGTTTGTCAGGAAATCAAACCAGAAATGCGGGATCATAATTGGGAAGGTTGAAGCCACGAGGACAAATGAGGAAATGCCATCTCAACAACTAAAGTAGGAAAAGATGGCTATTGCCGAGATTTATCAGGAAAACAGGGAATTAAAATGACAGCTAGCGAAAAATACCACAGAGGCATCAGCTGGATAGAGTCGCAGAGGGAACATGACATGGTTGAAAAGGAAGCTTAAGGATGCTTAGAACGTTATTTCCCAGCTGTGGGAAGTGAAAAGGATAGCAGGAGAAGGGCACATAGAGTATCCTGTAGAAGATGGGGTAGCTGAAAAAGAAGTCTGTGTGGCTCTCGCCCTCGCACAAGAAAAGAAAGGTTAACGGGCAACGTTTTCATTCATGACATTTTTTTAGTGATACACGTCCTCTGAAAACATCTCATCATTTTGATAACGGTCACAGGAATTGCAGAGCCTTTTGCTACGCGTAGCTCCCAGCAAATAGGCGTGTAACGGGAGGTGAAACCAACATTGCAAATAGTCGATTTTGGGCGTACACCTATTCGTAAATATAGCTGACCGAGGGATAGAGAAAAACATTTTTTCCCTACGTCGGATCCTAACCGATGATCCGATCTCATGGAAAAACCTTAAGACGGTTACTAGTAGATATGCATGATTATTGCCTATTTTTTGGATGGTGCCATGCGAAGAGTTTTTGGCACATGTGGCACAGTTTTTCCTAGTCTAGAGTTAGCAGTTAGAATAGAGGGTAGCCCAAGCAGGCACCCTCGTTTATATATTTCATCTTTTCGATGTAACCAGGGTTGGTCGGAAATTTTAAGAAACAAATAATATTGTAATAATTCTGAGTGTTTTTTGACTGAAGCTTAATGCAAAGGTCCTGTGTTTTGATGTAAAGATTCTAGTTTCGATAGTTGGATGTATTGTGTTTCTTTCTCTGTGTATGCTTTTTCTTGTTATCTTTAATTCCATATCCCATATCATCTATTTTGGAATGAATTTTAGAACCTACGGATTCGTTGTACTGCACCCCTTGTTCGTGCCACTTAGACAAAGCATTTTCCTCTCGAGCTAACTCTGAATTCATCCATGGTGGCGCTCTTGAGTTTTCTCCCTCTGTTTTTCTCCCGCCATACTTTACAATTAACACTAAAGGTTGTCGCTCACCTAGCCTTTTCTTCTCAAATCTAGTCACTGAGTCATTTGTTTTGTCTCTTCCTTAGACTGAACCCATAGCCCGAGTTTTACATACCTGCGCCAGTATAACCAGAAGCATTTCATCACCAGTTTTAAATCTAGCCATCATTCGTAAAGCCATATCTCGCATGGAGACCATGCCATTTCTGAGAGAGCCCTCTCCAGATCCGAAAGGCTAGTTTCAGGTCTCAAAGTTGGTTGAAAAATTTACCTTCATCATATGTTCATCAGCCAAATAGATTTACGGAGTGATAACAACTAGTATCCTATTAGTATCACAGTAAGCTCATAATGATTACCATAGTGTTGCTCTTTTTAGTATCCTATTATGTTGGGAATTTTTCTCACGTAAATTTACTCTAAGATTTTTTGGACAATTTGATGACAACAATCACCTTACAAATCATAGACCTAGACCAAATAACAGGTGATTGAGATAGGGGGTGGTAGGATTGGCTATAAAACTTGTTATTTGATCCCTTGAGGTCACCAAGGAATCCTCTCTTGTGGTTATAAATTTAACTGTCATAATATTAGGGTTATAAATTTTTCTTCAAGAGGATAAGCTTTGGATGGTGTAGACTCAAGGTCCCTTTTCACCAGTTCAATATCAAATGGGAGCTCTACAGAAGTTGGGAATGTTCAACATGGATGCCACTATTATCCTCCACATTCACAATGAATTCCAATCTCAAGACATCACTGATCACCCTAAGTCATTTTATGAGAATACTGAGAAGTATTTTCAACAACTTACCATTCTCTTCGCGATCTCTCTCTCCTAGTCGGTGCCCTCTGTGAGCTCTCTCTCTCGGTGTCCTCCGTGAGCTCTTTATAACCCTGAAGCTTGTGATCTATCTCTCTATGCCCTCCACGAGCTGTCTCTAACATTGCAGCTAGTGAGCTCTCTCCCTCTGCCCTCCGTGAGCTATCTCTAACTGCGAGCTTGAGATCTCTATCTCTACTTGTGAATGGGCACGAGCATAAAATTAGTTTCTTTGAATGGGAGTGAGTTCATGAATGGGTGCAAGTCTCCTTGTCTATGTAATTATTCAAATGGATTCAACAATAATGAACAAGTTCAACAGAGATCATATTTATCCCCATACACCCTTCGTTGATTGAAATAAAGGGCCACNGGAGGCCGAACCAGATGATGCACAAAGAAGGATAAACCAGTTGATTCACACCCAACAGGTGAGGGAGCAGGCATATAATCGATCTCAACTCCATCAGGAGAGGATAAATAAAGATTTTGACAAACACTCCAAGCAGGAAGATCTTCAAGTGGGAGATCTAGTGTTGAGATAGGATGTGAGAAATGAAGGAAAAGGGAAACATGAAAAGTTTGATCACCTTTGGACAAGACCATATAGAGTCGGCGCGTGCTGTAGAGACAACGCTTATTTCCTGAAAGGGCTGGATGGGGAGTGTCATGGTTGGGGGCCTTTAAATGGAAGGTTCCTCAAACACTACCTAATGTAATAAATTCCATTTGAGTCATTTTTCATTGTAAATAGTCGCTAAATTTGAGTCGATTCAGTACGTCAGCGGGAAATTGAAGCTCGAAGTGAAGGCCCTAAGTTTATGTTGAAGTCTTAAAAGTTGTGTCATTGAGTCTAGTTGTTTTCTTTTCCGTCCATCATTTTTGTTACTTAGTATATAGACGTCAAATAAAGCCCAATGGTCAGGTACTTGGTCTACTGTTCTTTGCTACCTCGCAGGGAGGATATCATCCCCGTTGGAGCCAGATGTTAGCGTTGTCACCTTTCTTTCCTTTTAGAATTGATTTCGAGTCACGTAGTGATCCATGCGCCCAAACATGTGAATTCAAGTACGTAATACCGTGATGCTAAAGTCAGCAAATGGCCTTTTGGCCCTTGGAAATGGGAAAGGGTGTCATAGTTGAAAACTGTATACGTGGTACGGGCTTGTCTTTTCCCAAAGGTATAATCCTGTTAAGAAACCCGCTTCTACGTACCCCTGTCGAGTCAAATGGTTAAATAAAGGTCATGTCAGCAATTGCCACAATTATTATCGTTTTATTATGAAGGCCGAAGGAATGAAGAATTGCAGCGTTCATATTATGCCTACACAGAAAATCATATCACCTGCATTCCACACATGGGGATTTTCCATGAACAACCTGAGGGTCGACTTGAAACTTATTGTTGCCATAAATTCATTAATGTCCAATATTTTCTCCTCTCTGGGTTGATTCGCTATAAATCTCAGATGCTCGACGTGTTTCGCCAATCGTAGAACCTGGCCTAAGTTGTTTGTCGTAGTTTCCTTTTGCCAATCCAATTGGTTCAGAGTTGTTCCTCGATACATTTGTTTAAAAAAATTGTGCGCAGATTACACCTTGGTCGCACCATGGCATTTTCTCAGAGTACAGGAAAGGGTGCATGGAGCGACAGAACTGCGAGGTCCGAACCTCAAAGAGATTGGAATTATTTTGTGCATGCGGAAACCATTCCCAGAAACTTAGAAGGATCCATTTTTTCACCTACAGAAGAGACCATTTTAAGACGTGAGATGGCTGAGACAGAGAAATTCATATAGAAGGGGGAGATGGCAGGATCATTTTCCGCCGGATAGCATCTACCTCGAAGAAGAGGCAAGCCGAGAAAGAACGAGGAGGTCATGAAGGCTCTAATCCCATAAGGACCACGCATTTGACTGGTAGCCGGAAGATTGCTTAGGCACGTCACTTAGCAAGAGTTTGTCAGGAAATCAAACCAGAAATGCGGGATCATAATTGGGAAGGTTGAAGCCACGAGGACAAATGAGGAAATGCCATCTCAACAACTAAAGTAGGAAAAGATGGCTATTGCCGAGATTTATCAGGAAAACAGGGAATTAAAATGACAGCTAGCGAAAAATACCACAGAGGCATCAGCTGGATAGAGTCGCAGAGGGAACATGACATGGTTGAAAAGGAAGCTTAAGGATGCTTAGAACGTTATTTCCCAGCTGTGGGAAGTGAAAAGGATAGCAGGAGAAGGGCACATAGAGTATCCTGTAGAAGATGGGGTAGCTGAAAAAGAAGTCTGTGTGGCTCTCGCCCTCGCACAAGAAAAGAAAGGTTAACGGGCAACGTTTTCATTCATGACATTTTTTTAGTGATACACGTCCTCTGAAAACATCTCATCATTTTGATAACGGTCACAGGAATTGCAGAGCCTTTTGCTACGCGTAGCTCCCAGCAAATAGGCGTGTAACGGGAGGTGAAACCAACATTGCAAATAGTCGATTTTGGGCGTACACCTATTCGTAAATATAGCTGACCGAGGGATAGAGAAAAACATTTTTTCCCTACGTCGGATCCTAACCGATGATCCGATCTCATGGAAAAACCTTAAGACGGTTACTAGTAGATATGCATGATTATTGCCTATTTTTTGGATGGTGCCATGCGAAGAGTTTTTGGCACATGTGGCACAGTTTTTCCTAGTCTAGAGTTAGCAGTTAGAATAGAGGGTAGCCCAAGCAGGCACCCTCGTTTATATATTTCATCTTTTCGATGTAACCAGGGTTGGTCGGAAATTTTAAGAAACAAATAATATTGTAATAATTCTGAGTGTTTTTTGACTGAAGCTTAATGCAAAGGTCCTGTGTTTTGATGTAAAGATTCTAGTTTCGATAGTTGGATGTATTGTGTTTCTTTCTCTGTGTATGCTTTTTCTTGTTATCTTTAATTCCATATCCCATATCATCTATTTTGGAATGAATTTTAGAACCTACGGATTCGTTGTACTGCACCCCTTGTTCGTGCCACTTAGACAAAGCATTTTCCTCTCGAGCTAACTCTGAATTCATCCATGGTGGCGCTCTTGAGTTTTCTCCCTCTGTTTTTCTCCCGCCATACTTTACAATTAACACTAAAGGTTGTCGCTCACCTAGCCTTTTCTTCTCAAATCTAGTCACTGAGTCATTTGTTTTGTCTCTTCCTTAGACTGAACCCATAGCCCGAGTTTTACATACCTGCGCCAGTATAACCAGAAGCATTTCATCACCAGTTTTAAATCTAGCCATCATTCGTAAAGCCATATCTCGCATGGAGACCATGCCATTTCTGAGAGAGCCCTCTCCAGATCCGAAAGGCTAGTTTCAGGTCTCAAAGTTGGTTGAAAAATTTACCTTCATCATATGTTCATCAGCCAAATAGATTTACGGAGTGATAACAACTAGTATCCTATTAGTATCACAGTAAGCTCATAATGATTACCATAGTGTTGCTCTTTTTAGTATCCTATTATGTTGGGAATTTTTCTCACGTAAATTTACTCTAAGATTTTTTGGACAATTTGATGACAACAATCACCTTACAAATCATAGACCTAGACCAAATAACAGGTGATTGAGATAGGGGGTGGTAGGATTGGCTATAAAACTTGTTATTTGATCCCTTGAGGTCACCAAGGAATCCTCTCTTGTGGTTATAAATTTAACTGTCATAATATTAGGGTTATAAATTTTTCTTCAAGAGGATAAGCTTTGGATGGTGTAGACTCAAGGGCCCTTTTCACCAGTTCAATATCAAATGGGAGCTCTACAGAAGTTGGGAATGTTCAACATGGATGCCACTATTATCCTCTACATTCACAATGAATTCCAATCTCAAGACATCACTGATCACCCTAAGTCATTTTATGAGAATACTGAGAAGTATTTTCAACAACTTACCATTCTCTTCACGATCTCTCTCTCCTAGTCGGTGCCCTCTGTGAGCTCTCTCTCCCGGTGTCCTCCGTGAGCTCTTTATAACCCTGAAGCTTGTGATCTATCTCTCTATGCCCTCCACGAGCTGTCTCTAACATTGCAGCTAGTGAGCTCTCTCCCTCTGCCCTTCGTGAGCTATCTCTAACTGCGAGCTTGAGATCTCTATCTCTACTTGTGAATGGGCACGAGCATAAAACTAGTTTCTTTGAATGGGAGTGAATTCATGAATGGGTGCAAGTCTCCTTGTCTAGGTAATTATTCAAATGGATTCAACAATAATGAACAAGTTCAACAGAGATCATATTTATCCCCATACACCCTTCGTTGATTGAAATAAAGGGCCACACATATTATTTGTGTCTAACCCTTCTTCTATAATTTCTAATTTTTAATGGATTTTTACTTGGATCAATCATYATAACTTTTATTATGTCAAAGGTGTTTCTTTATTATGGTCATATCCACAGTGATTTTTACTTCTAAACTACCAACCAATTTGCACAAACCGCATGTGTGCAACAATTGTTGTTTATCTCATCCCATGTGTCAGTTTATGTTTGCATCATGTGGCAATGGTTTGAATGCAAGAGTTTCTTTGTCTGCTTATTGAGTTTCTTCCTCGTTGATGGTGTTTTTTGATGGGGGTCTATAAGATAGCATATCCTCCATAACTTTATCTACTCTAGTGATAGATCTCTCTAAAATGACATTTTTTTCAAACTTGCACTTACTTCCTCCATCTTTTCTATTAGGGTTAAGTTCTTATTTTGTAGTTGTTGTAATGATAAAGTTATGGAGTGACCGTTAGTATTTTGACTTGGTCAACATACTAAGGTGACCTTTGGACGGGGAAAACCTAGTTTCCACAATGTCGCAATTGTGACAACTATCTTCACAAACGTGGGATGTCAAGTTGTTATCCACCTCTTGAACCTTAGAGAGGATCGATAAGTACAAGATCATTGACAAGGGTGGTTGTCCATAGAATTCCTCGAAAGGGATAATTTTAGTAATACCATGATAGGTAGCATTGTACCACCATTTGTCTAGGGGTAACCACTGGATCCATTGGGATTTCTATTCTAAATAAGAATAATATAAATAAGATTCCAAACATTTGTTGAGTGATTCCATCTAGTGGCCATTGGTTTGGGGGTGATAATGCTAATATTCAATTGGGTACCTTGAAGAAAAAAAAAACTCTTGATAAAAATTGTTGGTGAAGGTGGGATCATGATCAGTCACAATGGATTTTGGTATTCCATGTAATTTGACCTAAGTATCCCAATGCATGGATCATCATAATGGATCTTACAAGAATTTGTACCGATGTTTTAAATATTGTTGTTTTTTTCATTCTTTTATGTTTATGAAAGCCACAACTAGTTATTTCTACTATTAGTACTCTACACCAATGGAACTGAACAATAAGGAAATAAAAACAACACAACATCACCAACAATTAAAAGAATTTAAAGAACATGGGGGTTTTCTAAAGAACATGGGGTTTTTGTCACAATATCCATGATGAAGTCACGGGTTCAATGCCAGGCATAAATGAGCGTCCATCTTGACATAAAAAATAACCCTACAAAAATTAAATTGTATAGGTGCTTACCATTTTCGTGGAAATGCTTGTCCCTTGAGTGTATCTCCTTTGTATTTATCTCCAGTAGTCAATCATGGATGTATTTATCTCCAGTGGCATTACATTTTCCCCTCACAGTGTCCCCTCCTTGTCTCAGGCGACTGACTCCAGTGATAGTGGGCTCATACTGTCCACTCTTTGTCTCAAACGACCGACTCCAATGCTACTGGGCTCACACTATCCACTCCTTGTCTTAGGTGACCAGATTCAATGCTAGTGGTATCACACTGTCCCTTCATTATCTCAGTAAATCGACTCCAATATTTTCACTCGACTAGGGTTTTGTTTCAGATGGGCCTCCTCGATAGTGGGCTGACACTGTCCCCTCCTTGTCTCAGGCGACCGGCTCCAGTATCTGCAGGTGACCAGGGTTTTGTTTCAGGTGGGCCTCCTCATTAGTGGGCTCACACTATCTGCTTCTTGTCTCAGGAATCTGGCCCCATTATGATCTGCACACGCACGTGGGATAGGGTTTTGTTTCGACTAGTGGCCGACTAGAATAACTTCACACGACCTGATCACAAGCTTATGGATTTTTTTCTTCGTTCTTTGATTGCTATAACATTTTTTTTGTTATTTCATTATATTATATTAAATTAATATATATTATACAATATATTTTGGAGAAGGATATGAAAGACAAAGGTCCATTTTGGGATTCAATTGTTGGAGAAACTAAGCTCCACCTAACAAAGATTGAAGAAGACGGAAACTGGTGGTTTGCACATTTAATTATAAATAGGCCCTTGCCATCCGTTCTTAGCATGAATAAGAGTAAAGAGTGTGATTTTATTGTGTTTTCAAAACATAAAAAATTCTCTAGGATAAAAGTGAATTGTCAAGACAATGAACTTGTGTCACCCAATTTGTGTACTTTGAAAGAAAAATAGGGTTTATGGTTTACATGATGAATGTATGATGGGAAAAAGTGGGTGTGTGAGTCATATTTTATTCTGGAAACCCTCCCATCTCGTTAAGGAATGAAAATAGTCTATCCATGTCAAATTTCATTGCATACAGAAACATTTTGTGAAAATTTCAACCTTGGCCCCATTCATGACAGGTCATTGACATTGCCCATGTCTAGTCCTATTACAATGTCTTTTTGTTGTTCCTTTTAAAATTCGTTTGACACACACATTCCCGCATATAGTACTGCAAGCAAATGTAATAACATCAATAAAAAAGTACTAGTGACCTTAAAACTAGAAGATAACACATTCACACTTCACAACTACTCTACTCAGCACAATCTCCCATTGTGTTGGAATATTGATCTTTGCTAGATTTGACATCTATGATGTAAAATGTTACTTTTTGATGTGGTAATGATGTAATAGGGTGTAAATGAGTCAATTATAGTGATTTTGAGGTAGATTCATTCTTGGACATCAATGTTTGGTCAAATGTATTGGTTGAGGAAAAATGGGGATTGATTGTAACCTCCCTAGATTCTTGTAACCTCCCTAGGACCATGGGTGATGTGGTGATAAAAAGGAGTTGCCTACTGGGTCCACTCAAATATTGGCCTGGGGCCATTTGCAGGGTTGGTCGGTTCTTGGCTTGTTATCATGTCGCTCAGTAGCACATGGGTGGTAAGTGTAGTGAAAAATCATCTTGGGAGGTGCTTTGAAAGAGCACTCTTCTCAACTCGTCGTGGAGTTTGGGTGATCATTGTGGATCCCTTGCAGGGATTTGCATTTGTATTCCTTGGGAAAATCCTTGGTAATGCATGATTTGTGATGTGGGCTCTTCGGATGGCTGTGGGATCTAGTATATATAGGTTGGATTTGAGTTGTTGAGATCCTTTGTGGATGATGTGATTTCTTGTGGTTTTCATTTGTCCAGTCCCATTGTGTTGTTGGCTCCATGAAGCCAATGTGATGTATTGTGTTTTATTTGTTGGCGGTGGAGGTTTTCCATTCGTGCGAATGGTGGTGAACAAAATGAGCTGGTTGTTGGGTCTGCCTGAAGATTGGCCTTGGGTCATTTATAGGGTGGTCAACATCCAGTTTTTTGCCGTCTTTGATTGGTAACACAAGAGAGGTAATGTTGGCAATGCTCATTGTGGGAGGCACTTGTAAGCAAAACCCCTTTCCATTCTATGTACATGGAGTTTGAGGGATTKTTGTGGCTCCCCGAGAGGGCTTTGACTTTTCATTGATTGGCACTATAGGGTGCCAATTTGTTGTGCTTGTACTCTTTCCATGTTGGTATTATTGAAGGAGATGCATACATTCAAGAGCGCGTGCAACGGGAAAGTTTTTTGGGTTGGGAACATTTACCCTCCTGAAGTCTTTTCCTATGCTCACTTTTTTGTCGAGCAGTGTGAGGAATGCCTCCATTTGGGGTTAAATATTATGGGTGTACATTCCTTTAACGTGCATGTCCCCTTCAGCTACATCAGCTTTGAGGCTTCTTATTAATGAGGCTTGATTTTGTGCGGAGTCATTGGTTTTTCCCTTGCATCTCATATGGAAAAAGGGGATGGAGGTTTCGGGGATGTTTCCACCTTGCTTGGGCCATGCATTGTCTATGCATTAAGGTTTGACGCATGTCTAATTATGAACTAATTCATACAGTGAAATTGCGGATGGCTCATTAAATCAATTATAGTTTCTTTGATGGTACCCTAGTACTTGGATAACCGTAGTAATGAGTACAATCTAAATCCCTTAACGAGGATTCATTGGAGGGCAAGTTTGGTGCCAGCAGTCGCGGTAATTCCAGTTCCAATATTTTATATTTAAGTTGTTGCAGTTAAAAAGATCATAGTTGGATCTTGGGTCGTAAAGGTCAGCCTTCCTACTCGGTGTGCACTTGCCCTTCCATCCCTTTTGTCGATGGCATGCTGCTAGCCTTAATTGGCTGGGTCACGGTTCCGACGTTGTTACTTTGAAAAAATTAGAGTGCTCAAAGCAAACTTATGCTCTGAATACATTAGCATGAAATAACACGATACGAGTCTGGTTCTATTGTGTTGGCCTTCGGGACCAGAGTAATGATTAATATGGATTGTCGAGGGCATTCACATTTCATTGTCAGAGGTGAAATTCTTGGATTTATGAAAGACGAAACACTATGAAATCATTTTCCAAGGATGTTTTCATTAATCAAGAATGAAATTTGGGGGCTTGAAGATGATTAAATACCGTCCTAGTCTCAACCATAAACGATGTCGACCAGGGATCGACGGATGTTTCTCTAAGGACATCGCCAGCGCCTTCTAAGAATTTAGAGTGTTTGGGTTCTGGGGGGAGTATGGTTGCAAGGATGAAACTACAAGGCCGTATTAAAAAATCTCTTGGTCACCCAACCTCAGCTAGGCCATATTAAAAAATCTACCTCCAAGCCAAAATTGGTTCTTATCCGTCATCTGACTCGTCTTTTTTCCTAGTGCTCCCTTGTGTGGTTGTTTTTGTTACGTATCTTCAAGCGTTTGGGTTCCCATCTTGCCTACTCACCTTGTGTTTCATTTGCGAGCCCCTCTTGCCAACTCGCCTTGCATTTCCCTTGGTCGCCCAGCCTTGGACATGCCGTATTAAAAAATCTACCTCGAAGCCAAAATTGGTTCTTATCCATCTTGCAGCTCGTCTTTTTTCCTAGTGCTCCCTTGTGTGGTCATTTCGTTACGAATCTTTGTGCGTTTGGGTTCCCATCTTGCCAACTGGCCTTGCGTTGCATTTGGGTGCCCCTCTTGCCAACTCACCTTGCCTTTCCCTTAGTCGCCCAACCTTGGCCAAGCTCTTCGTGCATTTCATTATGACTCTTCGTGCATTTGGCCAGGTTGATTAACATGTTGAAAATTTTTTACATCATATGAGTGGCCTATGTTATTAAAATACGAGACATAGGGGGTTTTAGTTGCATTCAAAAGAAGAGAAATAACCTAGATAATTGATCAACAAAGGGAGAGTGAGCTTCATTGAACCAATTTTTCAACATGTTAATCAACAAGAGGGTCGGGTTTGTTGTAGGTATGTCAAACAAGCTTCCCATAATAAGTCAATCTTAGAAGCCTGAGGGGAAAGTTAATTTTTGGTTTCTTGGAAACTATATTTATGTATATATGAGTAGNCTATGCATTAAGGTTTGACGCATGTCTAATTATGAACTAATTCATACAGTGAAATTGCGGATGGCTCATTAAATCAATTATAGTTTCTTTGATGGTACCCTAGTACTTGGATAACTGTAGTAATGAGTACAATCTAAATCCCTTAACGAGGATCCATTGGAGGGCAAGTTTGGTGCCAGCAGTCGCGGTAATTCCAGTTCCAATATTTTATATTTAAGTTGTTGCAGTTAAAAAGATCATAGTTGGATCTTGGGTCGTAAAGGTCGGCCTGCCTACTCGGTGTGCACTTGCCCTTCCATCCCTTTTGTCGATGGCATGCTGCTAGCCTTAATTGGCTGGGTCACGGTTCCGACGTTGTTACTTTGAAAAAATTAGAGTGCTCAAAGAAAGCTTATGCTCTGAATACATTAGCATGAAATAACACGATAGGAGTCTGGTCCTATTGTGTTGGCCTTCGGGACCAGAGTAATGATTAATATGGATTGTCGAGGGCATTCACATTTCATTGTCAGAGGTGAAATTCTTGGATTTATGAAAGACGAAACACTATGAAAGCATTTTCCAAGGATGTTTTCATTAATCAAGAATGAAATTTGGGGGCTCGAAGATGATCAAATACCGTCCTAGTCTCAACCATAAACGATGTCGACCAGGGATCGACGGATGTTTCTCTAAGGACATCGCCAGCGCCTTCTAAGCATTTAGAGTGTTTGGGTTCTGGGGGGAGTATGGTTGCAAGGATGAAACTACAAGGTCGTATTAAAAAATCTCTTGGTCACCCAACCTCAGCTAGGCCGTATTAAAAAATCTACCTCCAAGCCAAAATTGGTTCTTATCCGTCATCTGACTCGTCTTTTTGCCTAGTGCTCCCTTGTGTGGTTGTTTTTGTTACGTATCTTCATGCGTTTGGGTTCCCATCTTGCCTACTCACCTTGTGTTGCATTTGCGAGCCCCTTGCCAACTCACCTTGCATTTCCCTTGGTCGCCCAGCCTTGGACATGCCGTATTAAAAAATCTACCTCGAAGCCAAAATTGGTTCTTATCCATCTTGCAACTCGTCTTTTTTCCTAGTGCTCCCTTGTGTGGTCATTTCGTTACGAATCTTTGTGCGTTTGGGTTCCCATCTTGCCAACTGGCCTTGCGTTGCATTTGGGTGCCCCTCTTGCCAACTCACCTTGCCTTGCCCTTAGTCGCCCAACCTTGGCCAAGCTCTTCGTGCATTTCATTATGACTCTTCGTGCATTTGGCCAGGTTGATTAACATGTTGAAAAATTGTTACATCATATGAGTGGCCTATGTTATTAAAATACGAGACATAGGGGGTTTTAGTTGCATTCACAAGAAGAGAAATAACCCAGATAATTGATCAACAAAGGGAGAGTGAGCTTCATTGAACCAATTTTTCAACATGTTAATCAACAAGAGGATCGGGTTTGTTGTAGGTATGTCAAACAAGCTTCCCATAATAAGTCAATCTTAGAAGCCTGAGGGGAAAGTTAATTTTTGGTTTCTTGGAAACTATATTTATGTATATATGAGTAGNTCACCTTTCTTCGTTAAGATATTCTTTATGTTTGAACAAAAACCTGTGGGAAATTTAATTTTTTGAATGACCTCTTTTACACCATTGCTTTGTTGCTCTGTTAATGACCATGGAAAGTTATTTTGGTATCCATCGTTATTTTATTGGATCACACTTTGCATTGCATGATTGGCTTCCCGAATGTCATTACAAAATTTGACAATTTTTTCTTTATCTCTCCTGCCATCTATGATTCGCCATAATGTTTCTGTCACATTCTTCCCGATATGCATTGTATCAAATAAATGAAATATTTTTAGGTCCTTATAGTAAGACAACCTCATGAATTGAGTGGGATAACATTTCATTCCTCGTGGAAGCCCATTATTACTACCTTTGCGATGACGACATTGATTAAGCATAAAAAAAATCAAAAAACTATTTATCAAATGTGGTAAAATAAAATGAATAATTAAAATAAAATTTCAAAACATGATTCCATTAATACATAAACCAAATGCATACCTCGAGGATTAATTCTTTCATATGACAACTTCCATAGGCGAGGTGTCATTCTTTGTGGTTTTAGTCCAGTTTCTTGTTTCCCATTGAAAAGATCTTTTTCAGTAGTACAAAGCTTATGGTTCTTAGAAAGGAAGTTTCTATACTCATCAAACACCTCCTTTCCTAAAGTTTTTGACCGACGAGATTTCATCTTAGGACCACAAACTGGACATGCAAATTTACCCTTTGTTTGAAGACCTACAATAGATGGATTAATGTGAATTATTAATATATATACAAAATGATTATTTAAACAACATGCATGATATAATCAATTAATTATATACCATTCAAGCGTGCAATATGGAATGTTACATATCATAAAAATGTGTTAGTCCCAGAGCATCATGAATTGTCCATAAAAGTATTCCACGACATTGAAATCTCTTCTGCCCAATTGGTTTACAAATGTCATACATAGTGATACCCTCCCATAACTTTAGTAGCTCGTCGATAAGAGGCTCGATATACACATTCATATATTTAACTTGGTACTTACCTAATTGTTTGAAATTACACGAAATTACTACCATGGTATGTANAACCTTTATGTAGATGTGAAGTAACATATTGCATACCTTAGGATCTGTTTCATACAAGTGTTAGACAAATTATTCATAACTTTCAAATTCACCAGCAACAATGTAGTGGGGAGAATATTTGCTCTTGACCCTTTATAAAGTCATTTATTTTCCTTTTCAATCATAGGTTCATCATAAATACCATCACTATTGTCCCCATGATCCTCATCTAGATGATCGAATAAGTCTTGAATCATTTGATTTGTCTCATCATCTTGAACTATGTTATTATTGTCATCTACTTCCATGGGATCATTAACTTGATCTTCATTATCTACTTCAATTTCTTCATCTTGTACTACAACATCATTTCTGCTACTACTTGGTGCTTTCTGCATAAAGTTGGAGGGAAAATCTAACTTTATAATTACAAACAATCATGAAAAATTAGTGCATGTATAAAACAATAAATATTAAAAAAGATAATGAATGTATATACCATCGGATGATATTCATTTGATCCCCGGTCCATGTGTCCATATTTTCTACAATGTTTTGTAGTTGTTTCTATTAAAACTCTTTCAGGACGTTTAGTACAACAATTTTTGCAAGGGAAATAACATTTTATGTCACCCTTTTCACCCTCTTTAATTATTTTCCCATCTCTAATGTTTTCTGACATTCTTCCCCATAGACTTATACTGAAACAAATACCTGTTTTTTGTTCATCGAGAAGACCCACAAACCCTTTTTGAAGTGTCGTTATTATATCAAACTTGTTGCAACATCCGTCAAATGCAACATATTTATAGATTTTATAACATCGTAATTTCGACGTTAAAAACCCTAAGTGGTTGTTAGTATTTTGACTTGGTCAACATACTAAGGTGACCGTTGGAGGGGGGAAACCTAGTTTCCAAAACGTCGCAATTGCGACAACAATCTTCACAAACGTGGAAAGAGAGACGTCTATGTCACAAATGTGGCAAGAGAGATGACTAGGTGGAAAACGTGGCAAGAGCGACGTTAACGTGGCAGAGAGATGTCAACGTGGCAAGATAGACGTCATCATGGAAATACTGACGTTATCGAGCAATATGATTTTTTTTTTTTTTAATTTCCTCTATTTTGCGACAATATGGACAATTTTGTCCATAAT
>JZKD02S0404207.1:0-18148 GCA_000966675.3 Picea glauca | reverse complement strand
TGATAATTAATAACATAATTTTATAGGTTTCCTGCAGAATTCACCACATAACCCCTTGTTAGCCGATTTGGTGTTTGGTGTTGGCGCTGTGCTAGCTAGTGTGTTTTCTATTGGTTTATGGAGTAGTGCTTGGCTTTGGTGACTGAGTGTTTGGCATACGTAGTTGATGTTAGGTTTGTGGAGTTGAATATTTGGGGGGATGATTCTAACTTTGGCGTTGGCTTAATTTTGACCTTATTCGGCTGACTCATTCTACCCTGATTTCTTTCAAAAATTTAGTTCAACAAGTTTGGACTTATGGGTAGATTTTCACAAGTTACAAATTCTATCATTAACTCAAAATGGGCTTCAAGATTCAACTCAACGGATGCCTCCAAGCTATTGAGAAGCTTCCAAGAGAAAAATATGCTATCCATCATTACCTTTACCTTCACTCTTTCGACATGCCAAGGGCAACTTGCAAGTGGTCAGTGCTACGTCATAGTAACTAAGTTTAGTGTTTTCCCTAATAAGGAGTTACAATTATATCTCCTTCATATTCACGAGTGCGTGCAAAATAAAAGGCAGACACCAAATTCCCCTTGGAGAAAGGGCTAAAACTATTTCTGGTTAGCTGACTATAGCTCCGCGCAACCTGTGTCATTACTGTACATAATTAGCATTGGACTGGGGCCAGGTCAACATAGAACAGGGGATGTCTTCTAGTAGATTACCTTTCTTTATCAGTGGACAGGATTTTGGGGAAAGGTTGTATGCTATGCCAGACTATGTGAGTTTTTTCCACGTTTACAATCTTAGTATAAGGACTCAGCATGCGGCTTGGCTTGTTAATTAGTTATTGTATTATGCAAAAGGAAAATTTTGGGTTATTATTATTATTATTTTCTTTGTATTAGGTGAAGGAAAATTTTGTGTTGATTATTATTATTAATATTTTCTTGTGCAACTTGTGCAAATGCATTAAACACCCCAAGGAGTGGGCAGCTTGTGCAACCCATTTGAAATGTTAATCTGCAGTTGGGCGTTTACTATGGGTTAGTTATTATAATTTTATTATTATTGTAATTTTGAAAGGATAGCATGAAAGCTCACAAAATTGCTGGTATATATGCTAGATATACAAACACATAGACTAATTGAAAATATTCACAGCAAATAGTAGAATTTGCAATACTCAAAACACATCTTTGTTTCTTATTATCTTAGAAAAGGAAACAATACAAGAATGCTCTCAAAATTGAATTGATTAACACCTTGTCAATGGCTTTTTGCCTTTCTTTGTAATTCTAGAAGTAAACTAGAATTAGTTTGCAATTCTTCGTAAATTCTAGTTTGTAATTCTAGAAACAAACAATGGAAGAATAATTTTTTTTTTTTTTTTTTTTTACACTTTCCATTCTTGTTGTATTTATATATATATATATATATATATATATTTATATTATCACTTAATAATGTGTTTGGTTTGGTTTGCAGGTTAGGCGGGAGGGACTTTGGCCCTTAAGGCTCCAGTATTTCAACCACTGGCTCTGATACCAAATGTAAAGACTGGTTTTAAATTAACAGCTAGTAAATTCTACCAAATGTACAATAATTTCTACAAGCTGTATAAAGAAGAATAATTCCAAATTTACTTAACACTTACGCATATAAAATTTATCAATGGATAATAAATCTAACTAAACAATGGATAAATTGGAATTAAATACCTTAACTCTGATGTTGTTATCCGGAGCTTGTTGAACCTGATGTTGTTATCCGTAGCTTGCTCCTTCCTGCTTCTTTAGGACACCACCCAAAACCGACCTCCCTACCGACTAGTTATATTCTAGCCCTAGGATATCAACAGATATCCTAGCCCTCCGAGCCCAAAACCTCCAGCAACTCTGGTCCACTTTGTCAATGCCACTCACAAAAATTCCTCCCTCTGTCCAATATTGAGAGCTCTCCCCAAATCCTTCTCCCCTCCTGTCGAATGGCTCCCCCTCCAAACTCCTTTCCCCCCCTTATTCCTCCTTCACCGCCTTTCCTTCATTTACTCCCCCACCTAATATCTCATCCCATTATTAAATACCTTATCCCATTATTAAATACCTTATCCCATTATTAAATATCTTATCCATTCATTAATATGTTTCCATTTTCGGGAACGTAACTTAAATTAGTAGTATATTTTATTATTCACCATTAATTTAATACTTTATTAATTAATGAATTAATTTAATAATTAAATCAATCATTAACCATCATGAACAACTATTTAATAATAATCAATTAGAAATGTTATTTTAAGACATAAATACAGTTTAGCTAATCTTTTAGGATTATATTATTAAATTAATTATACTTAATAATCAAGGGTCGTTACAACTAAGGATGATAAATTAGAGAGAATATTCCTATCACTAAGAGGAATCTTAGGATGTGGTGTTGGTTTTTTCTATGGAGAAACTCATGCATCTCCTTTCATGAAAGATGTTGAAGTTAAATGTTTTTTTTTTATAAAGTGTTACATGTGTAGGAACACGAGGAGAGTTATAAATGCTTCACAAGTGAGATTTGCAAACTAGATTAAATTGGAGTGGAGTTGTTGGGCTTGGGAAATGGGTATAAGAAGTGGAATGTTCTTGCAGATAGTCATACATTGAACAAATAGATTGGCCCTTGCCTCTAGCATTGTGACATATTGTTGGGCCCCAATAACTCCCCCTACATTTTTACAAAATTTAAAGGGTCCCCATTAGAATCTTGATAATTATAATGAGCTACAAAATCAACCTTTTCAAATAGCTCCATACCTCGGCTTGCTTTGAGACAAACTTAAGACATCCATTATAGTATGAGCCATTCATTACAAGAGTATATGTCAAAATTTAGAAACGAGCATAGAAATCTCAATTTAAACAAAACGTTAATTTTTATCAATTGTTTACTCATTTAAATTATGATTATGTGTTCATTCTTTTTCTCATTAGAAAGTTTGACTATTTTGAATAATGAGTTCAATACTTCATCAAATAACATCTTGCTTGGTTTCTCATTTTCACAAAATTATTTGGTGGGATTAATTAATTAAATTCTTTTTTCATTTTGCATCTCATTTCAAAGTAAAAGTAATAATAATAAAATAATTATCTACCATTACTTTGATTTTGTGAAAACCCAAAGTTAATATTTTTCTCATCTCCATCAACTTGAAGCTTCTAGAATTTTAAGATCATATTTGAACGGAAAATATAAACAATGTTTGTTTATAACTTATAGTTAGTTTAAATTCATTTTAATTTTATTGTTCTAGATTTTGTTTTGTTCACAATTTTTAGGTTATTAATTTAGGTTTCTTTTTGTTTCACAGGTTTCTATTATCAATTATTTGGTACAGATATGATCATGGCTTGATTTTATTATCTAAATACGTTCAAGATGATTGATCCAAAAATAATATTGGATTGCTGCAAATAAATTTATGAGCAACAACATATAAAATTTGGAAATGCGTCAAGAACAGACAGATGATTTTGCGGGACTGATTGCAGCCAAACCGTGAGGAATCTAAAGAAAGGGTTGAAAATCCATCTCCAAAATGGACCCATGTATCTTACACGCGAGAATTTTCCCAAACAAATGCACAATTTAAGAGATATTTGTGTCTCTTTATGAGACAAATTTTAGGTGGCGGAAATTATTAATGATGCCTAGACTCTTCATTCATTGTATAAATATATGAGAAAGTTCAGAGCCAAGGGATTCAAAAAATGGAGAGGATGATTTTGATTCTCTCTTTTGTATATTATTTCTTTTGTAAACTTTTTTTCTTTTCAAATGGAGTAACGAATGGTTGGAATCTTCGGGAGAATGGAAAAGTATTTTCAAAGAAGAATATGGAATTCCAGGTTGCTTAATGGCTTTTGTCATGTGAGTAATATGGTTTTATTTTAATTATAATATCTTCATATTCTTTGAATAATTGATTATGCATTGATTTAAATTAGCTTTAGTCCATTTTATCAATACATGGTTAATTGCTATCATTTATATATTATTTTTTTCAATCTTTAAGAGTCTATTATCCCAAAAGTTCTTCCTGGACCATATGATGAACATATTTTGTTTGAAACTATATGAGAACACAGTTACTCTTTGGCTTTCATCCTGTGTAGACTTTGGAGTGTTTTTTCATTGTATTCTCATGTAATTTCTTGATGTGAAATGTTATCTGTGTCGAATTAGCTTTAATCTGTTCTACACATAATATTTTATATCATACTTTTCTTAATGTTGTTCATTATCTTTTGGTTTAGTTTATATCTCTGATTGATCATCTATTCAGGTATTTTGAGATTACATATGATGCTAGATAGCTAGTAACACCATTCCTGAGAATTGGAATTTCTTTCATTTTCAGTTATTGGACATTTCAAGGTCACAAGATATATAATTATTTGTCTTTCTGTCGTTATAAACTCGCTCCAGAATATGAAACACTTCCTTGAATTTTTTCAGGAAGTATTATGATTTTTTTTTTCATAGGTTTACACTTGACACAGGTTAAGAGGATCTCATACAAATACATAGAGATGAATTTAGCTGATCAATGAGAGGTTAGTAGGTGCATTGCTTTCTTTTATTTAGATTTGTTTATATATGATTGAGATGATGATTGCATTAATTAGCTTTGAATGTTTATGTGTCATTGTGTCCATTGTATTTGCTTAGTATTTATTAGTTTAAAATATTTAAACATTAAAAAAACAAAAAGATTTTTGTTCTTACTTTATCTTATTTTGAAACATTATTATGAACATTCATTTTCGCAAGATTTCAAGTAAACCTTTTAAACTATATATAGATTGTTTATAATCATTTGTATATTCACGTTTATTTTTAATATGATTATAAACAATCTATATACAAAGAAACTTCAGGACTGCAACAACCAAGAAGACACTAAGGGAAACCTTCAGGAAAAGGTATTCCATTCTTCCATCTCCCTGTGTAATGATCCTATCGCTTGTTTCTAAGAGAACCACTAGAAATATGCCTCTCATGTCTAGGATATCTAGGTTTATTCTAGGGATATTTGACTGATCTACTCAGTGAGATACCTATGAGAATTTTTCCCAAAACAAATTGGCGACTCCGATGGGGAGAACTCCATTCTATTTGAATCTCTTTTCCTTGATTTCTCTCTTTTTTGAGGTGTGATTTTTGTTGTCTTCCATCAAGGGTTTCAAGGCTCGTATCATTTATATCCTATAGATCTGAAAAATTTCCTTCCCTCTATAAAATAAATTTTGACAGTTCTCACTTGTTGCAGTATTATTGTCCGACAAGGAACCCTCACTTGTGGACTTTCCTATGTCTCCCGAGGACCTCTCATATATTGATTTTTGCAGTGCTAATACCAAGTCTGTCCAGTTTGAGACATCCTATGAGCTTGTAGAGCCTTGTGATTACCTCTCTCAGTGTGTTGGTACCCCTTCTATAAGAATATGCTTCTCACATTCACCATTTTTCAAGTTTATTGTTGAGTTGATTGGTGTGAAAGTTTTCGATTTTTTTGGACAGTCCCCTTTTGTTGTCTGAAATTCCCATTTTCAGATCTTAGATCTCATAAATTGAACTCATAATTCACTATATCCGATGAGATATAGAATCTTATTCCATTGGATGCATGTCTGATTTCATTTGACCTTTCTATAGCACTAGATATCCCCCCCCTATAAAATCTTTTACGTGTGATCATTGTAGTGACATTAGAGTAGGTTCATATAGCCTTCTTCCTGATATCCTACAATATTTTTCTTATTGTTTTTGATGTGTTATTGTTTACATTATCCCGTCTTGTTGAAGTCAAGATTGTCATATATTGCAAATCGAAAGAAAAATTTTAAAAATAAAATTTTCAAAACCCATATCTTTCATGCTTAGTCCGCTTTTGAAGCATTAGTGTTGTGAGTGTGATACAAACATTTTTTGGTATTGGATATTTTATGTCTGATTGGTTGATTAGTTTGTTCGATGATTTCTTTGAGTGTTGAGAAAGAAAAAGGAAAACTCTTTATCCCTCCCATAGTTGTCTTTCATAGAATTGAAAGATTTTTCACTTGCATAATTGCATTGTTTGGTTGGGTCAAGATTCCTCACATCATACAAACTTTCAATCATTACCTTAGTACCTAAGAAACAACCATTAAAAAGAAACATTTAATTTAAAATTAATCAGATATTTTTCATTTGATAGTGAACCAACATTAGCTAGGCTTAGGGCCTTGGATTAGGGTTGGAGAGAAAACTCTCCAAGGCCACCAAACTCAAACTAGAAGTCATTAAAGAGTGTGAAAATCCATTCTTTCAGTTGGTGTGTGAGAAAGCTCCTCTAACACGATAATCAATCACTAGGTCTCATTGGGGAAAGTAAGGATATTACCCCTCTCTACTTGTTTTGGTGTTTGCGGTATCTGTTGGGCCCGAGATATGATCAGTTTTATAACATTTATTAGATACTTTTGCCGAATATACATATGTGTTTTTTATGTTTTAGAGAAGCTTTTTGAAGAATTTTGTGCTGAAATGCTATGATCTACACCAAGTATGTATAATTCATGTTTTATATTGATGTTGAGTATAATTCATCACATTTTTATGTTTCCAAGGATCTAATTCATGTTTTTTATTGTTACAGGGAAAAATTGCATCATGTTTCTGCTTCTGGCACTCAGTCCGCCACTCCATCCAGTACTTGATCGTGTACCCGGTCCGACACTCTGTCCAACACCTCATCCTGCACAAAAACAGTGGGCGATTTGGCAGTTATGGCATTGGAGACCAGTGATGGGTGAATCAGGAACATGGATTTTCTCATGCTTATCCCCTCTAGCTACTGAACTCTTGTCAACACAATTTAGGTTGTTGAGAAGGATGATTATTGGCTCGCTCTGTTTCAATAGTTAGGGCACCATTAATGTAATTTTCCATTTTTAGAAGTGGTTCAACCCTCTTGTGGTCGACCACTTGGTCTGTAAATATTATAAATACCACCGTGGTGGTCATACAATAGCTAAGGAGCAGTAGACAAAGTAGAGAATAGAGATAAAAACATTTTCCTCTGTTTTTGCATTTTTCAATTGCCAGAATTGTATAAGACTACATTTTTCAAGTTTTAATGGTGAAATCGTTTTACTGAGCTCATGGTGTGCATTTGAAAAGTGACCACGACTTGCTGGGTGGCCCACCATCAATATGGTAACTATTCTATCTGCTATTTATGAATTTCATAGCTTGGATGTCTTTTATCTCATTTCCTGTACATGCATTGCTATTTTTCTTTTGTCATATAATTTGTTGTTATAGTTTAACTATTTTAATTCTATTTTGCAGGTTAGTATGAAGGGTTTTTGTTAATATGCATTGATTTTATAATTAGTAACAAGTTTGCAAACTCATACATCAACCCTGTGTGCAATTAGATGTTAGATTGAATTTTATTTATGCTTTTAAAATCAAGTTTAAAATAGAAGTTAAAACAGAGTAGAACATAGTTTTATTTCATGCTTTCTTTAACCAAGGCTTCGATGGATGGATATGGTTAGTTTCAGTTTTTATTGCCTATCTAGTTGTCATTTAGATTTTGCTAACTAGTTGTTAATTAGTTTACTTGCCATATGCTAGAACCATGTTTTAATTTCAATTTTTAAGCATTTTCTTTCTTGCACTTTGAATTGTTAAGATATATATAGCATAGTTTGACTTTATGCAGTTCCTTTCCTAGAATTAGATTGCAATTATATTTCTTAGTTAATGATTGAATTTAATTATGAAGTTTGTTTACATAGCATAGAAGTACAATTATGATCTCGTTATATTGTTGATGGTTAATAATTTCATTAATATGCAGGGTAATTATCATTGTTTCCATAATGGCTAAATTCTCATTGGATTGTTTAATCCATACCTTTCACTTTGCTATTGAGATCTGTGTAGAGATTATATCGCTTGAATTATCCTTTGTTGTCAAGTACCATCGAGATAGTATACGACACCGAAGACATTCACACAACCACCAACACTATATTTGAGTTTTTATAGTTTAAAATATAGTTTCTTGCTTTCGTAGATCAAAATATAGTTTTTTTCTTTTGTAGATCAGAAGATATAGTTTCTTGCTTTCATAGATCAGAATATAGTTTTATTGCTACTGTGCTTTGATAGGTTAGAGAGCAATTTTCTTATTATAGATTAAAGGTTAGTTGTTAGTCCTTCTTGCTTTCAATTAAATAGATTTCCTTTTTTGAATTAGAAATAGTTTTGAAGTTTGAATTAAGAATATAGTCCACTTGCCTCTTAGGCTAGATAGTTGTTCAATGAGAAGTTTTTATTAGATTACTTGTAGTAGAAGTTATCTTAGAGTAGCTAGTAGTTTATTTTCTTTAATACATTAGCTAGTTGTTATGCTTACTTGTTTACTTGCTTTAATAGGTTAGCTAGTTGCTTTGCTTACTTGTTTACCTGCTTTAATAGAATAGTTGTTGGCTTGTTTATTTACTTTCTTTCATAGGGTAGTTGCTCATTGAATTTAGGTTGGAAAGTTAAAGTAGTTTTCTTTTGTTATCTACTTATTGTTATGATTAATAATTTCTTTTGCTTATTGTTATGAACTAGTTTTCTTTACATAGGGTTTTTACTTGCTTTCTTAGAACTATCCATTGATCCTTGGTCCAAAAGTACTTGCATTACATAGTTTCAAGTTTCTTAGTAGGGTTTTCTCATTATATAGCTTTGCTTGAATAGATTAACCCTTTAGATGACCACTTTATTAGTTAGACTATACTACTACTAGTCCTTCTACCTTGGCTTATATTTTTCTACAACTCTAAGTTTACTTACCTCGGGTTGACAATTTAATTGAGGGTTTTTAGTGTGTTTTTAGTGCATATAGAACACCCATAATTTTTTGGAGTCGTTGTCAGGGAGTTGTCTCAAGGTAATAAGTAGTTAGAAAATATATCATTCCTAGACCTTAGCATTAGATTGGTGGTGGGGGGACTTTAAGATGAGAGGTAAGAACCTGTGCATCTGTTATTGAAGGCTCCCCTAAACCCAATGGTTGTTTTTTTCTTTTTCTTTTTTTTTTGTTTCATGAATAGACCTAGAGATCCAAAAGGTAGATATGTCACACCTTTCAACCAAGGTTCCTTCCGACATATTTAGGGGAAGGAATGTTCCACTCATAAGCTCCGCAGACCGATACCAAAAAACAGGATCTAGCTCAACTCAAAGAGCTAAAGTAGTCTCTGAAGAGACTAACGCAGGGAGCACTATAGAAAAAAAGTCGAAGCATCAGTAATAGTGGGACATGAGGCAAGACCACTTGAGCCCTCTACATAATCAAACAACACAACCTTTGTTTCCTTACCACCACCAAGAGAATGAATTCAAAGATGACCATTAGTTTGGAAGAACTCTCTCAAATCCTAGCAACAACCAGGATATCTTCTTTTCAAGAAGAACATATTTTCGAAGCAACCAAAAGTGTATCTACCTCTCYAGAGATATTAGAAGAATCAAGGTCCTATGAGCTATGAAATGATCTTCCTTGCCAAACTGTGAAGGAAGTTGGAAACTTATGGACTACCTCTGGTGGAGAGAAATCACTAAGACCTRAGATTGAGGAGTTCTCAACATCCATCTCAACAAATSCTTTATGTACTTTAGAAATCAATCACCCAAAAGTAGAGGATTTGCATAGCATGAKGAAGGAGAGCATAGAAATTACTGTTGATAAACATCGAGATTACATTGAAATTTGATTTCAAGAGGTCATCAGGCCACAATACTATTCTCTTCTTCAACACCTTCTGATGCCAAAACAAGTAGGTTGGTTGGTTCTTCCTATCCAGGTAATCACTGCAATAACTTTTTCATATATGGATATGAGTATGTTTCTTATTGTTCTCCACACATGGTTACATTGGAAGAGTTCTTACAGTTGAATAAAAAAATTCCCTTTCTTTTTAGGTAGGGTAGGATAGTAAATAAAAGTTGCATGTTGTTAGTTTAGCTTAAAGTCTAATCCAACCTCATTTTACATTTTCTTTTAATAAAAGAACTATGATATACATGTTCCTATGACTTGATCTCATTGATATCCTTAGTTTATTATATTTCAGAGTGTGGTTTTTGCAAATAGTTTTAGAGATCTCTGTAGGTCTTTATACCACCAAGGGTAGACAATTCCAAGGAAATATAAAAGAAGGATTTTCTTCAAAAACATTGTTACACTTGGACCTTGTTGTCTGCTAAGCATAAAATGAATAATGACTTGTTGTAGTTAGCCATATTTTGGCAAATATTTTCATCTTCTTGTTCTTAAGTCATTTTAAAAAGAAGTTGCTCTTGAAAATCTTACCCACTATATAAGGAAGTGATATTGTAACCATCAAGCTTAGAGGTCTCTCATATAGTTTCTCCAGGAAACCTTACTAAGTGAGTAAAGTATCTTTATTAAAGAGTAACAAGGAGGTATGATTAGCGGTTAGTCATGGAAACATCACAATAAATTACAAAAGAAGAAAGTGAGTTGAGCCTAGATATACCTTTCTATTCTTTCTCAATGGTGCCGTCCACTACACACTAAATAGCTTAATTATATCCTATCTTTAGATAGGCCACATCTACTTAAGTACCCCTTACATCGGGACAATCACTAAATAATATAATGGAAAGTCATCCTCTAACATAAATACCATCCCAATTAAAAAAAAAAGAAGAAGTTGTTTTCAGAGTTGTCCTCCCATCCTCTTGCATAAAGAAATCTTATACTAAAATATTAAAAGATGGAGGGTTAGTCTCTGAGGGTGTAAGAGGCTAACCCGTCGGGATACTGAACAGGTCTGCTGACAGTGGGTATGGGCTTATGGTATGACTAGGTAAACCTGCCAGAGTATTGAACAGGCTTGCTGGCAGCAGGGCATTCTACTTAGCGAGGATGATAATCTGACAAAAAATAAAATAATAAATTTAAAACTTGTCCTGATGTACGACATTAATTGTAGACAAAGATGACATGAAATATGTATGGTTAAGCTAAGGTTAATGAAATTCATAAACTTTCCATTGGGAACTAACTCATTGACTATCTTGAAACTCTCTTGCCTACCTCTTCTTATCTATATATAGGATCTCTTATCCTATAGGTGGGGCCATCTTTTAACCGTCTCATCAGACCAATCTGTGAAATTTATCTCTACACTTAACAAGATGTAAATCTTCGTCTATTGGGAGAACTGACTGGTTTCCTATATTTTTTATTGTGATGTGTCACAATACTTAGGTGTGGGGTAGGGTTTCATGAGTTGACAAATGATAACATTGCATAGAAGAAGTAAATCTTTGTAAATATTTATGTGTATTGTTTTCATAATATAGGTTATTACATCAGCAATCATTTTATTTTCGAAATGATAATTCCATGTGTGTTATAAGATGTTGTACATCTCCTTAATAGACCACTTAATTGTCTTATTGTCATTACAGACTATTCATTACAATGTTATGATTGCATGCCTTATAAAATGCGAGATAGAGGAATGGATTATGTGAGCACGATGGCAAAAATAATAATAATGGAACACTCTTATCTTGCCTCTTCTCCTATTTACTGTATTCATGGTCTCTAAGGAGTCAATTTCCTCAGCCACAAAGCTCCCAATATTTGGAGACCACTGGTTTAAACACCACTAGTTGCCAAGAGAAAGCTATAATAGGGTTTTCAAACCCGAATTTCAGAACATCTTTGGAGCTAAGGGATACTCCAAAGAGTGGATAAAAGAGGAGCTAATATAACCCCTCTATAAAAATAGTAAATACCTATTTCTAATTCATGGCACGAGGACATTCCATATAGTCAGTTTGGGGGGAGTTTCTTGAGCTAAAAAAATGCTAAGCACTGCCCATTTGCATAGCAAAACACATGAGAAGAGGAAGTAGGATTTCTGTCAAATTATATCATATTATCTTTTTACAACGTCTTGGGATATTATATCAACAATTGTTTGTATTGGTATACTAAATTTTATATTGCTGACATCATTGTGTGTGTTATGTGCTTACTGTTCATTTTTATGTTTATTCTATAGAAGACTTTGTATCCTTAATTGGTTCTTTGTGACAATTACAAATCAATAACACATTGTTAAACTCACTAAAGATTTGTGTTACACACCTATGAACAGAGGAACAAGATTAATGGCTCTATATTACACTTGGTATTTAGTTCAGTATGGTTTTGATTTGGAGTTTTCTGGATGAGAATCTAGGTCTAGGGAGCTAGGCCAGGGTTTCCAAAAGATGAGTTGCAAAGATATAATGGGGCAAGGTAGGTATACTCAGTAGCATTAATTAGGATTTGTCATTGCATATAGGGTAGATGCGGCGATTTCAACATGGGAATGAGATCATGAATCCATTCATAAGAAGAATCTGTAACATAACATGACAGTTTCATCCAAAACAATGCAAATAACTTTGAAATAATCATAGGAAATCATGGAGGTGGCAACAAATTGTAGAAGAAGAGAAACAAGTTTTGAAGGCCTTCCTCGATCAGTTATTTAATGAAAAAGTTATGAATGGAAATATGAATATTTCCTCTACACTCCGGAGTCACTAATTCAAGAAAAAATATACATATAATCCCTTCACAACTGATTTAAAAACAAACTTTCCAAAAGTGCAACAACTATGATAGAAGCACAACAGAAAACTAGGGGTCAAAGATGGGGCTATAACGTTTTAACCATAACACATTTTACAAACATATGAGATTTTTTTGTAGCTAACGTTGTTCTTAAGATAAACCTATCTCATTGTTGTGAACTTCATTCCCATGTTCTTGGAATATGTGCCACAAAATAAAGACTAAAATAGGAAATGAAATTGGAGAATTTGATTTTCTGAGATGGGCCTCCAAGAAAGTTGAATATATCCCACTATATGCTACCTGTGTAAATAATGAAGGACGTTATCATTATTTGGTATGTAATTAGAAAAAAAATCTTTTAGTTTTCCAAAATTCATCTTTATTTGGTCAAAAACCTGTTTTGAAAATAATGACTAAAACAAGAAATTAAATTGGAATTTTTTTTTTTTTTTTTTTTTCTGAAATAGGTCTCCAAAAAGTTGAATATATACCAATATATGATACCTGTGTAAAACCTGAAAGAGGTTATTGTGATTTGGTATGTCATTAGAAATAACTTCCTTTGGGTTTCCAAAATTCATCTTTATGTGGTCAAAAACATCTTTTTAGAATGATGACCAACAAGAGAGTCAAAAGTGTAGCGTGGTCTTGTAGAACACTTTTTGTGACTTTTCCTGATCCATTTTCTGATGTAGTAGTTCTTGGCCATGTGTCTCTGAAGCTTGAAGTCCATGTTGGCCCTTTTCAGGAACATATCCAGGTGTTCATTGACTCTTCCAAGACAATGCTCTCTATCCTTTGCAAATCTTTCCGCAATGGTGCCTTCAATGTCCTGTTGACATAGTGAAGGTAGATACTCTGTTTTTTTAAGCTTTCCATTTTCGATTGTTAGCCCACTTTCAGTTCAATAAACAATTGAATTTTCCCTTCTAATTTTTAAATATCTTGGATAAGATGTCCTCTCAAGTGAGGAAGAATGTAACCAAACCCCACAACAACCTCTTTCACCATGGCCTTATCAAACTCCTTGTTTTAGCCGAATTGAAAAAAATAGGCGCAAACTTGGGATGCATTCATTTATCAATTTGTAAACCCTCACCTGACAATCAAGACTACCAAAATGACATCAGATCTAAGGACTATTTCTCCATCCAAACCCCACTCTCCAAGGATTCCAGACCCTCCTGCACAAGCAATTTCTTTACCGGAACAAAAATCCAAGAAGCTTGTTGAAATCCAACCGTAGCCTCAGAGCATAACTAAAGCAACACAAGAGGCATAAGAAAAAGTCTTGACAGAGAGAAGGAGAAGCTTCCAAAGTTGATCCTCCTCAACAAACTTAGTCATGAGGGGTAATTTCGTTTTTTTTGCATTGGGACCTGTAAAACATTAAGTGTGGGGGTACTGTTGGGCCCGAGATATGATCAGTTTTATAACATTTATTAGATACTTTTGTTGAATATACATATGTGTTTTTCATGTTTTAGAGAAGCGTTTTGAAGAATTTTGTGCTGAAATGCTATGATCTACACTTGGTATGTATAATTCATGTTTTATATTGATCTTGAGTATAATTCATCACATTTTTATGTTTCCAAGGATCTAATTCATGTTTTTTGGTGTTACAAGGCAAAATCGCATCATGTTTCTGCTTCCGGCACTCAGTCTGGCACTCCATACAGTACTCGATTTCGTACCTGGTCCGACACTCCGTCCAACACCTCATCTTGCACAAAAATTGTGGGCAATTTGGCAGTTATGGCATTGAGGACCAGTGACGGGCGAATCAGCAACAGGGTTTTGCTCGTGCTTATTCCCTCTAGCTACTAAACTCTTGACAACTCAGTTTAGGTTATTGAGCAGGGCGATTATTGGCTCGCTCTATTTCGGCAGTTAGGGCACCATTAATGCAATTTGTCATTTTTAGAAGTGGTTCAACCCTCCTGTCGTGGACCACTTGGTCTGTAAATCTTATAAATACCACCATGGTGGTCATACAATAGCTGAGGAGTAGTAGACAAAGTAGAAGATAGAGATAAAAATGTTTTCCTCTGTTTTTGAATTTTTTGATTGCAAGAATTATATAAGACCACGTTTTTCAAGTTTTAATGTTGAAATCGTTTTGCTGAGCACGTGGTGTGCATTTGAGAAGTGACTACGACTTGATGGGGGGGCCACCAACAGTCTGGTAAATGTTCTATGTGTTATTTAGGCTTTTAGTAGATGTCTTTTATCTCATTTCTTGTACATGCATTGCTATTTTTCTTTTGTCATATAATTTGTTGTTATAGTTTAACTGTTTTAATTCTCTTTTGCAGGTCAGTATGAAGGTTTTTTGTTAATATGCATTGATTTTATAATTAGGAATGAGTTTGGAGACTCATACAATAACCCCGTGTGAAATTAGATGTTAGATTGAATTTTATTTATGCTTTTAAAATCAAATTTAAAATAGAAGTTAAAACAGAGTAGAACATAGTTTTATTTCATGCTTTCTTTAACCAAGGATTCGATGGATGGATAGGGTTAGCTTCAATTTTTATTGCCTATCTAATTGTCATTTAGATTTTTCTAACTAGTTGTTAATTAGTTTATTCATTAGTTTACTTGCCATATGCTAGAACCATGTTTTAATTTCAGTTTTTAAGCATTTTCTTTCTTGCACTTTGAATTGTTAAGATAGATATAGCATAGTTTGACTTTATGGAGTTCCTTTCCTAGAATTAAATTGCAATTATATTTCTTAGTTAATGATTGAATTTAATTATGAAGCTTTTTTACATAGCATACAAGTACAATTATGACCTCATTATATTGTTGATGGTTAATAATTTTATGAATATGCAGGGTAATTAACATTGTTTCCGTAATGGCTAAATTCTCATTGGATTGTTTAATCCATACATTTCACTTTTCTATTGAGATCAGTGTAGACCTTATACTTCTTGAATTATCCTTTGTTGTCAAGTGCCATCGATATATCATACGACACTGAAGACATTCACACAACCACCAACACTATATTTGAGTTTTCATAGGTTAAAAGATAGTTTATTTCTTTTGTAGATCAAAAGATATAGTTTCTTGCTTTCATAGATCAGAATATAGTTTTATTGTTGTTGATTGTTGTTGTAGGATAGATAGTCTTTTTCTTTGATAGGTTAGAGAGCAATTTTCTTATTATAGATTAAAGGTTAGTTGTTAGTCCTTCTTGCTTGCAATTAAATAGATTTCCTTTTTTGAATTAGAAATAGTTTTGAAGTTTGAATTAAGAATATAGTCCACTTGACTCTTAGGCTAGATAGTTGTTCAATGAGAAGTTTTTATTAGATTACTTGTAGTAGAAGTTATCTTCGAGTAGCTAGTTGTTTTGCTTACTTGTTTACTTGCTTTAATAGAATAGTTGTTGGCTTGTTTATTTACATGCTTTTATAGGGTAGTTGCTCATTGAATTTAGGTTGGCAAGTTAAAGTAGTTTTCTTTTGTTAATTGCTTATTGTTATGCTTAATAGTTTTTTTTTCTTATTGTTATGAACTAGTTTTCTTTACATAGGGATTTTACTTGCTTTATTAGAACTATCCATCGATCCTTGGTCCAAAAGTACTTGGGTTACATAGTTTCAAGTTGCTTAATAGGGTTTGCTCATTAGATAGCTTTGCTTGAATAGATTAACCCTTTTATAGCCACTTTATTAGTTAGACTATACTACTACCAACCCTTCTACCTTGGCATATATTTTGCTACAACTCTAAGTTTACTTACCCCAGGTTGACAATTTAATTGAGGGTTTTTAGTGTGTTTTTAGTGCATATAGAACACCCATCAATATCACTTCGATATTGATGCATATGGGGGTTTTGTTGGGTCACCCCTCCAGAGCTTCGGGCTTAGTTACCCTGCCCTTACGTGCGATCAAACTTATGACTGTTTTCTTGACCATTGATTTTTAGTTGGTAACCTTAGTGGATTTTCCTAGGAATTCACATAGGTGACTTCATGTGGGACATTCCTATAGTACCTGAGGAAGACGTTTGTTCATGGTCTCAATTCCCCCAAAGGGTTACCATATTAATAAAGAGTATTTGCACTGGTTAGGATGTTTCACTTTGTTCATCGTAAGTGCTCTTCACACCTTCGCTAGTCAATCTGGTGGGGAGTTCATCTCCCCCATGAGGTTGGTTTTCGGAAGGCCCCTAAGCCAACTGATTTTCTTGTTTTTTCCTAGATTTTATTAGGAGTGTGCTCTTTGATTCTAACTCTAGTTCATCCATATGTTGTATGTTAGTCATGTAGACTTTTCACCATGGTTGAACTACTGTTCCAATCGCATCAATTTCAAGGACTAGAACCCATTACAGAGGTGGAACTGCATCTAAAGTGATGCCATATCTGTGACAAAGACTTTGAAGTGTCATATTTGTGGTTTGACGAAGCCATATTAGTTGAGGTAGAAGTGGTCGAAGAACGTCCTCTAACCAACTTCAATCTGCCTTTAACTAAACCTAACACCCCTATATTAGTCCAAGAACAAGAAATTTTCAATGAGCTTGTTTCGTTATTCGGTCATCCTCCTACCATGTCTAGACTTAGTGTTTCATCCAATGAAATTGAGACCTTAAGCCGATCCTTAAGTGGGATTGGGGGAAACACCTTTGGGATAATCCCAGTCATGTCCTCATTTCCACCCCTTATCTCCATTGGAACTTCATCATCCATACATTTTATTTTTGGTTCCTCCATGTGGGGCACATTGCTTGCACCATTGAATCCATATGTTAGTATAACTAGTGTTCCCATGCCCATCCCATATACTTCTCTTCCCATTTTTGGATTATTCTCTAGTGGGGGGATGAGGTTTGGTTTTAGCATGGGAAGTGGATCTCCTTCCAGTTTTGTTAATCCAATGACTGAACTGATCAGGGGATCAAATTTTGCTCAAAAATTCAAAGTGCTCGGAATCTCTTAAAACTAGACGAGAGCGTAGGCCTCGTCATTACGAACCCAACTCAACTCGTTTCGTCTCAAACAGATGTCAGGAGTGAGAGATATCGCAATCTGTTCAGAATGTGAAACAGGCAAAAAAAGGATGTTGACTGTACAGTCCGTACATGATGACATGGCAGGGCCGTTTGACCATACGCTGATGTGGCATGTGATGACATGGAAGTGTCTGGTTGGTAGCTGAGGGAGAATGTTATTCTGACATGTGGCATCATTTGGACAAGTGATTGGGTGCCACATGGCCCAGTTATGGGCTGCCACATGGAACCATGGTATTGGCTGTTGGTTTGTTTATTAAAATTTTATGGATTCCATGGGGGTCGAACCCTGGACCTCCCCTATGGCTATACACTTTGGTAGAGTGTGGGCTACCACTAGCCCACATGGTATTGCTTATAAGTTATATGTAATAAAATGTATTTTAATTCAAATTATGTAACGGTCGA
>JZKD02S0404184.1:273650-289907 GCA_000966675.3 Picea glauca | reverse complement strand
GGGGGCACACTAAGGCAAAGGGTGTAATCTTCAAAGGCTAGCAGGCACAAAGAAAGAAAAACTCCAAAGATAACTTGAGATGAGTAGCATTGTATCAGGTTCTTTTGTTCCATTTCTTTGTTGTATCATTTTCTTTGAGATATCCATAATACATCTACTCTCTTACTGGTTTTCCCCATGGGGGTTTTTCTAGGGTCATGTTGACCAAAAACACTTGTGTCAAATTGTCATGGTTTGCTTATTTACTTTCAACATAGTAGGTGTTAAATATCCTAGAGGGTATTTTCTGTTTTGAAGTATGATGAATTTGTTAACAATGGAAAAAAACAACTTTCTATTGAAACCCATTCAAGAGAAGCTTCAAAGAGACATTAAATCACTTCCTAAGGGGTATATTTGAAGAGGGTAAAGTTCAGATTTATTGGTTGTTTTGGATAGCGAGAAAACAATCCTAAAAATAGTGAGAAAACAGTTTGAAAGTACCTTGAACTTAGTGCCCAACAAGAGGTCATATGACATGCCTGTTGGGTAGCCTTAGGAACCTCAAATTTCTTCAATAGGCTCTACTGCCTCCTTTCTTCTCCTATTGTGTCACCTTTGTAAATCCTTAAATCCTATCTTAAGTTGTTCTTAAAGGGGATGTTAGGATATTTAGAGACTAAGGAGTTAGTTAAGATCAACTTGGTGTAATGTGTCATTAGGTTAAAGTGTGTTTCTTTAGTATGCATTTGTAGTCCGACAATCATTCTATGTTCTAGACATAGAGTGATCCGATGACTCGTATTCTCCTCTATATTAATGATTACATTGATATGTGGATTAACACTCGATTGGTCCATGATCTCTATTTAACGAGCATGGAGGGTCATTTACTGATGATATATAAACTCTCTTGTAATATTTTTCTTTTGCATTAATAAATTGCCTCAAGTGGCCACGTTGGCTAGGGTCGTGGATGTTTCCCCATTGGGGTTTTACCACATAAAAACATTGGTTTGTTGATCTTTGATCTGGTTGTATGAGTGGTGTACTAAATATGTTCGTCCTCTATTTTAATACCCTATGTTGTTGAACAAATGAGTTAGGATAGCTAAGGGATAGCCATAATAAGACAAGGAATTGTAAAACCCGTTATAGTTGAACATAGGTCCAAGCATGAAGGCTTGGATTTTGGTGGAAAAGAGGAAGTGAGTGAATTAAACTCATCTCTTAAAATTTTGGCTCAAGCTAGTACCACCAATATAACCTTTGTTAAGGTAAGAGGGACTCAAGAAAATACCATTTCAGCTGAAGAAAAGGAAACAAAAAAAGAGTGGAAAATACACCATTACTCTAACAAGATTGTAAAAGCTTGAATAAGGGAAACAAAGGGACGTTTTCACCATCCAAAACTTCACCAAAACATGGAGGACCAAGCAAACAAGTCGGAAAACACAAGAACAAATCAATTTTTTCTGGCAAAACAACTTTTTTTTATTTCATTATAATAAGAAAGGCCACATGGACATTGATTGTTGGGACATTGGTGCATGATCTTTTTTTCTATAAGAGGCCACCAAATGAATACCAATTAGAAGAATCAAGTCCTCAACAATAGGAAGAACATGAACAAGGAGAGAACACTAAGAAGTCCATACAATAATTTTTTTTTTACTAGCATTGCTAAGTTTACTAGTCGTTAGGAATCCTAGTGTTGGAGGCTTCATCCAAAATTTCATCTCGAGCACTGCATATCCTAGAGACAAGTTTAAAGAGTTAGGGTTAAGGTGAAAGAAGAGATGTATCCACTTGTTAACCAAGGAGAAACAAGTTGTCAAGAAAACATGTTGCGTAATACATTTCTTTAATCTTGAATATAATTTCTGCAAGGCGACCAATAATATAGAGTGTGATGAGAAGAAAACAACATGCTACACCTTCAAGTTGAAGCTTTTGAGGACCAAAAGGTTGTGAATTGAGATGTGTGATCCGAAATAGATCTAAATTAATCTCTCTTTCAAACTTTGTTAAAAAGTAATCCTCAACAAAGTTTGAATTTAGCAATCAACTAGGAGACTAAAGGCTAAAATCCACAAGTAGGTGATTTGAATCACTTGATGGTTGGAATTTCGAGACAATATTATTATAAAGAATTCTTTCTTGATGTAAAAATAATCCATAAGAGATGAAAAAATAATAGAGATTAGGAAAAATAATGTGCAGTAGTAGAAGAATGAGGATTGGGAATTGAGCAATATGATCAAATATTAGGTGACAAAGGGGATCATTTTGAACTTATCCATGAAGGGAAAATATTATCCTTGAGCCAAATAAATTTGAAAAGTACTGCTAGTAGATAGGAATATACAATTTTTTTTTTTGATTGTATAGTTCATTCTATGTAACAATTCTTGAGAATAATCATAACCCATGTTCATTGGTTTTCCCATTTTTGTTTCCATGGTTTAATCTCTATCTCAAATGTGTTTAAATTCTTGAGTTACTAAGATCAATCTGGTTGCATTGTTAGTTTAAGTAATTGAGACTTGGTAATTAAATGCACACACATCACTATTTTTAATTGATTGGTCACTCTAATGGTTAATTGGATTGGTAGTTGGTACTGCTATCACACAATTTGTACTTTCCCAAAGGCCAAAGTAAGTAGATGCAAGATTGGCATAACATGGAGTGACCTATCATTGTCACCTTAATAAGAAACCCCTTTCTATTTAGGAGTATATCACAATACCCCAAGGGATACATCCCTAGTGACCTAAGGGTTTGAGGAGGCTAAGGAAAAATATATAAGAAAGTCCCACCCCTCTCACATGTCACACAAGTCAGAGGTTCTTTGTGTCTTATAGAGATGAAGAAAAAGGGTAAATACAATGCACCTGCCCAGAACAAGACAACAAATAGAAAACAATGTAATTTTTAAGTACCATATGATATTAGTGCTTCATAAGACCATGAACCTCTGAAAAATAAGTAAGCTGATGTAAAATTGCAGCAAGGTAATTTATTATAACAACAATGAATATTTTGTAACAACCTAATGCAGGAGCATCGCCAACAACAAGCGAGCGTGGGGCACACACCAATGCATTTTGGGCACATGATGAATTTTTTAAAATATTTTGAAGTTGGATGCGCCAAACATAAATGAAACAATTAAGAAAGGGCATACTTGTAGATTGTAATCACACCTTGAGTGTCCCGGTCTCGTCTGAAGGACTAAGAGGCATTTATGCTAGTAAATGTAAGTAGGTAGCTTTAAATTCTTAGATTAGACAGTTTTAGGAGAGGGAAAACATATATAGACACCCTCACTTGTATCATTGTAACATTATTAGCAGCATAATCAATCAAGAGAGCATAGGAGAGTAGAAGAAGAGAGCTGTGTAGAGTAAAACCCCATGCACAAATGTTATGGATTAATACAAAGATTTTTAGTTCAGACTCATGGTGTTCAATTTCTTTCTGTGTTGCACATACTGATTGATATAAGCTTGTTTACTCTCTATTATGTGTTTGCTTTTTTGTGTGAATGTATGATTTCATGTTGAATGTCTGAAATCTAAAGAGAGGGAGAGTAAAGAATGAGTTTCAATTGTTTCTCTGTCTGAGAAAGAGTTTTCCTGCAAGGAGTGCAGTGAAATTGTTCGCAAGGTGTGCGTTGACAGAAGTCGGAGTTCATCTCTGCAAGATTAGGAGAGGTAACCTTGTTCTCATTCTCGTAGAAGTGCAAGTTGAGCACAGGAGCCATGCAAGGAGTGTGCAGGTCGAGCGAAGTCTCAAAGTTAAAACCTGAGCGAAGATGTTGAAAGATTGTTGTCGTAGAGAGTGCGCAGAGTCGAAGAATTCAAATACTCGAAAGTATTTGATGAATTTCTACAAGGAGTGCGTGCAAGAGTCTTTTTGAAGACTCTAGGTTGTGGTAAAATCTCAGAAGAGGTAGTGCCTTGAATTTTCGGAAGGAGGCACAATGAAGTTGTTTTGCAGGAGGACAAGTTCCGTAAGAGAACACTTTGTTCATTTCGCAGGAATCGTCAAGGAGGAAATTGACGGTCGGAATTCTCCGTGGAGAATTCACGAAGTCCCAGAAGCCATCATATCTTGCAGAGGAGCAAGAAGGTTATGGTGAGTGTTTTTCTAAGTGCAAGATTAGGAGAAATAGGGCCGTTGGATCGCCTGTGGATACTCATTTCAGAGTTCAGAGGTTTGAAGGTGCAGAAGAATCCGACAACACAGAGTGGACAGGTGGCGTACTTGTCACAACAAAGGTCAAACCTTTGTTGACCATTTCGGGGTTTCGTGAGTTGGAGAACCGAAAGCCTTGTAGCGAGATTCACAAAATTGCGAAAGGTGAAGTAACAGAATATCGAGAAAATCTGAGCCATTCGATTGGAAGGACACGTATCACGAGATCCTCTCTATCGGGAATTCAGCCATCGAAGGTCAGAGAGGGAAGTCCTTCGACTTTGCGAGTGGTGAAGTCACGAGAAGATCGAGACTGTCCATGTGAGGAGGACAGGTGGCAGAGATCTAGGGATCTCGCGAACTTAGAGGTTCTCAAGGTGAGAGCCCAAAGATTGGGTGCTCCAATTCGTGAGCGGTGAAATCATGAGGAGCATAGAAAACCATTGGATATAGAGGACGGGAGGACCATCGGATCAGGAACCCCATCACCTATCACGCATTTGGGGGTTTGGAGGTTGAGAGGGGTCACTTTCAACATCAGAAGTCGTGAAGTTCCGAGAGCTGAGGTACGGAGAAAATACGTGGCAGAACCACAAGGTGGGCCAGGGAAAATTGACAGGTGGACATGCATCATCTGGAGGAGGGAGTCAATGCTCTGTTGACTTCTCATGTCTCGAGGATTCACGAGATAAGAGCACGTGAGCTTGATCCTTTGACTCGCGAAGTCGCGAGTAGCGAGAACGAGAGGAGAAAAGTCAACCTCGCCTCTCGAGGGTTTGTGAAAGGAAGGTGAAAAGGTTGGACATTGAAACTTGTGAAATGACGAATAGTGAGAGGTGCTAGCGCTTAACCTAGCTGGTGGTCGCGCAAGGAGGGCACTGATGAAAGAAGAGCTATACCCATTTCACGATCTTGAGTATCGCGGGATTGGAGAGGAAGAGTCGGGAGTCACGACTCATGAACTCGCGAGATTGCGAGCTTCAAAAAGGACCTGTGGATCGACAAATTTTAGATTCTAGCAAGGAATCGAAAGGAGCCGCTTTGGCTCAAGGGGATAGAGAATGATCCTGTGAGTGGATCTCGGTTCGAGGACCGATAGGTCTCTATCAGTTTTGGTATCAGAGCTTGAATCTGTTTGTATGCTTTAGACAGGGAAAGCGAGAAAGAAAATCTCAGCCATGCCGTCGAGAAGAAGGGACAGACAAACACCTGATCTTCCAGAGGAAAGGGAAATTCCAAGAGGAAGGGGTAGGTAGGTGCCAAATCCAGCCATGGAAAGAGATATACATGACCTACGTGCCAGATTTGTGGACATGGAAATAAAACAGAGGCACAAAACTGGTGCTGGGGATATCAGTGATTCTGAAAGTGAAAATGAAGCTGGACATGAAGGATAAGAAGTCACAGCAAAAGATGCAACAAATGAACGCTTGATTAGGGCAGTTGCAAGAATGGGTGCTAGAGTAAAAATGGATATTACAGTATATGAAGGAAACCTGGATGCCGAAGAGCTTCTAGACTGGATTAGAGCTTTGGACACATATTTTGACTATGAAGATGTCGAGGAAGACAAAAAGGTCAAGCATGCTGTCACGAGATTGAAAGGACATGCAACATTGTGGTGGGATGAGCTAGAAGTTGATAGATGCTGCAAGGGCAAGAAGAAGATCAAGAGTTGGGATAGGATGATCGCAAATATGAAGGCCAAATTCATTCCCAGGGACTACCAAATTACTCTGTTTCAAAGAATGCAAAATTTGAGACAGAGGCTGATGACAGTGAAGGAGTACATTGAAGAATTCTATAGGCTGAACATCAGGGTAGGTCATCGCGAAAGTGATGATGAAAAAGTTTCCAGGTACATGAATGGTCTAAGATATGACATTCAAGATGAGATGAACATGATGACCATCTGAATGGTGGAAGATACTTATCAGATGGCTCTAAAGGCTGAAGAGAAGTGGAGCCAAAAACAAGGTCAAAGAGGCTGAGGCAGAAGTTAGCCCAGAGGCAAATCAGTTGCCCAATATAGAAATCAAAAACCCAAGGAAGAGTGAAAGAAACCTCAGACTAAAACTGAGAGAGGTGGAAGCTCATAGAAAAGGAAACATACCGAACAAAGAGGTCAATATGCCGATGGGAACATTTTTCCTCGTACCAGAGGTAGAGGAAGAGGAAGAGGTGGAGTGGTGAAATGCTTCACAAGTGGAAAGGTCAGACATAAATCATATGAATGTCTTGATAAGAAGAAGGAAGGTGGTGAAACTCACATTGTCGAAGCACAGAGGCGGAATGTTGAGGCAGAGGATGCTAAAGGCGGAAGATCGTTGATGATGCGAAAAGTTCTCTTAACACCGGAGAAGTAGGTGGAGAATCCAGTGCAAAGGAACAATCTTTTTCGGACTGCTTGCAAAACCAAGGACATGGTATGCAAAGTCATTGTGGACAGTGGTAGCACAGATAATCTTGTTTCTACAGAGATGGTAGAAAAGCTGGAGTTGGAGACTATTGAACATCTGAGTCCATATAGAGTTTCATGGCTACAAAAAGGACATCAGGTAAATGTCACTAAACAATGTTTAGTTGAGTTTAAAATAGGAGGGTATAAAGATGAAATACTCTGTGATGTTATTCCTATGGATGTTTGTCATTTATTGTTGGGTATATCATGGCAATATGACATAAATGTGATTCATGATGGGAGGAAGAACACATATACCCTAGAGAAGAATGGGAGAACTCACATGTTGTTGCCGATTAAGGACAAGGAAGTAAAACTTGAAGTAAGTAACACTGTACTTCTCATGAGTGGGAAGGAACTTCTTATAGAGGTTAAGAAGAAGGAGGAACAACAATTCATTGTGGCCAGGAAGCCTAAAATTGTTTTAACCAGTACAAGGGTAAATGATTTACCGGAAGAGGTTCAGAAACTGTTGGAAGAGTTTGCTGACATAGTAGTGGACAAACTACCTCGTTCGTTGCCACCGATCAGAAGTGTAAGTCATCATATTGATCTCATACCTGGAGCTAGTTTACCAAACAATGTAGCGTACAGATTGACACCATAGGAGAATGAAGAAGTCAAAAGACGGGTCGAGGATTTAATGGACAAGGGGGGGTTGGTGAGAGAAAGCTTGAGTCTGTGTGCTGTTCCGACAGTGCTTAGTCCAAAGAAGGATGGAGGCTGGAGGATGTGTACTGACTCGAGGGAAATCAACAAGATAACCATCAGGTACAAATTTCCATTGCCAAGGATGGATGATTTGATGGATTGCTTGAGTGGGGCCAAATTTTTTTCGAAGATTGATTTGAAAAGTGGATATCACTAGATTCATATGAGGGAAGGTGATGAATGGAAGACAACCTTCAAGACTAATGAAGGGTTGTATGAATGGCTTGTTATTCCATTTGGCTTAACGAACACGCCAAGTACTTTCATGAGATTGATGAATGAAGTCTTGAAGGATTTCATCGGAAAATTTGTCATTGTGTATCTGGATGACATACTGATTTTTAGTAAAACAGAGGCAGAGCATCTGAAACATTTGGCTACAGTGATGAAGAGGCTACAACAAGAGAAGATGCTGATAAACATGAAGAAATATTCATTCATGAAGACGGAGCTCATTTATTTGGGTTTTGTTATTTCTGTAGATAAGTTGAGGATGGATCCAGATAAGGTGGAGGTAATTAAGAATTGGCCATCACCGAAAAGTATCTTTTAAGTTCGAAGTTTTCATGGATTGGCTAGTTTCTACCGAAAGTTCATCAGGAATTTCAGTGGAATTAGTGCACCGATGATGGACACAGTGAATAAGAGACACAAGTGTTTTCACTGGACAGAAGAGGCTGAGAAAATCTTCAATTTGTTAAAAAGGAAAATTACGGAAGAACCCATTTTGGTGTTGCCGGATTTCAAAAAGACATTTCAGGTAAAATGTGATGCAAGTGGATTTGCAATAGGAGAAGTCTTGAGCCAAGAAGACAGGCCGATAACATACTTCAGCAAGAAGCTGAATGAAGTGAAATTGAAATACTCCATGTATGACAATGAGTTCTATGCTATTATTCAGGCATTGAAGAAATGGAGACACTATTTGTCCCCAAGGAGTTTGTCTTATACAGTGAAAATCATGCTTTGCAATTTGTGACTCAACAGGAGAAGTTGAATAAAAGACATGTTAAATGGGTTGAATACATGCAGAACTTTACTTTTGTAACTAAGCATATTTATTGGACTGCTAACAAAGTTGTTGATGCTTTGAGAAGGAAATGTTTGTTGTTGCAGGAGTTCAGAGTCAAAACACTGGGTTTTGATGATCTCAGAGACATGTACATAGATGATCCAGATTTTAAGGAGGCGTATGAAGCAACTGAGAATCCAATTCTCAGGGACATAAGCCAATGGACAGAGCACATGATCTAGGAAGGATTACTATTTAAGGGTAATCAACTTTGTATTCCAAAATGCTCCATGAGGGAGAATTTGCTGAAGGAGAAACATAGTGGAGGATTGGAAGGGAATTTCGGTCATGACAAGACGTTCTCAAAGTTAAATGAGTCATATTTTTGGCCAGGAATGAGAGAAGACGTCAAAATATTCGTGGACAGATGCAAAATTTGTTAGCATTCAAAAGGAAAGAGGCAGAATGCAGGCTTTTATCAACTGTTACCCATACTTGACAGGCTGTGGAATGAAGTCAGCATGGACTTCATATTAGGGCTGCTGAGAACACAAAGAGGGTTTGACTCGATCTTTGTAGTGGTGGATAGATTTTCTAAAATGGCACACTTCATACCGTGTCAGAAAACCAGTGACACAACTCAAATTGCGAATTTGTTTTTCAAAGAAGTCATTCGACTTCACAGCTTACCAAGGAGCATAGTTTTGGATCGAGACACCAAGTTCATGGGACACTTCTGGAGAACCTTATGGAAAAAGCTGGGAACAAACTTGTCGTTCGATTTAACTTATCATCCTCAGACGGATGGACAAATGGAAGTTGTGAACATAAGTTTGGTAGACTTGCTGAGAAGCTTGGTGACAAAACACCACAGTCAGTGGGACAATATTCAGCCACAAGCATAATTTTCTTATAATGATTCAATCAACAGAATCATAGGGCAGAGTCCATTCCATATTGTTTATGGGATGTAGCCAAGAGGATTTTTAGAATTGAGAGATTCAGAATAGAATGCAACTAGGAGTGCTAGTCCAGAGGATTTTGCCGAAGCAATGAAGGAACTTCACAGCCAGGTGAAGGAGCGATTGCAGAACTCGAGCCAAGAGTATAAGCATAGAGCAGATCAACACAGGAGACAACTTCAATTTGAGGTTGGTGATTTGATTCTTGCACATCTGAGAAAGGAAAGGTTCCCGAAGGGGACATATAACAAACTAAAGATGAAGAAGATCGGACCATGTAAGGTCTTGAAGAAATTTGGGGCAAATGCTTATGAGATTGAATTACCTGATGGGATCATAATTTCTTCGATATTCAATGTCTCAAATTTGTACCCATACAAAGCTAGAGAAGACAGTGAACAACCAGAGGTTCAGTGGACAAAACAGATGCCAGTTGCAGAGAAGCCACATATGGAAAGCATACTGAACAAAAGAGTTAGTAAGAGGACCAGGAGAAAGGAATACTTTGAATACTTGGTCAAGTGGAAGGGAAATCCAGTTGAAGATGCCAACTGGGAGAACAAAGCAGAAATCCAGAAGCATGGACAGACCGTGTGAGAGCTCATGGACAGGAGCCCATGAAAATTTTCAAGCGAGGGAGTATGATGCAGGAGCATTGCCAACAACAAGCGAGTGTGGGGCACACACCAACGTATTTTGGGCACATGATGAATTGTTTAAAATATTTTGAAGTTGGATGCTCCAAGCATAAATGAAACAATTAAGAAAGGGTGTACACATATATTGTAATCAGACCTTGAGCGTCCCTCTCTCGTCTGAAGGACTAAGAGGCATTTATGCTAGTAAATGTAAGTAGGTAGCTTTGAATTCTTAGATTAGACAGTTTTAGGAGCGGAGGGAAAACGGGTATAGACACCCTCACTTGTATCATTGTAACATTATTAGCAACATAATCAATCAAGAGAGCATAGGAGAGTAGAAGTAGAGAGTTGTAGAGTAAAACCCCATGTACAAAGGTTCTGGATTAATACAAAGATTTTTAGTTCAGACTCATGGTGTTCAATTGCTTTCTGTGTTGCACATGCTGATTGATATATGCTTGTTTACTCTCTGTTATGAATTTGCTTTGCTGCGTGAATGTATGATTTCATGTTGAATGTCTGAAATCTGAAGAAAGGGAGAATAAAGAATGAGTTTCAATTGTTTCTCTGTTTGAGCAAGAGTTTTCCTGCAAGGAGTGCAGTGAAATTGTCCGCAAGGTGTGCGTTGACAGAAGTCAGAGTTTGTCTCTGCAAGCTCAGGAGAGGTAACCTTGTTCTCATTCTCGTAGAAGTGAAAGTTGAGCACAGGAGCCGTGCAAGGAGTGCGTAGGCTCAGCGAAGTCTCAGAGTTAAAACCTGAGTGAAACTGTTGAAAGACTGCTGTCGCAGAGAGTGCACAGAGTTGAAGAATTCAAATACTTGGAAGTATTTGACGAATTACCGCAAGGAGTGCGTGCATGAGTATTTTTGAAGACACTAGGTTGTGGTAAAAGCTCATAAGAGGTATTTCCTTGAATTGTCCGAAGGAGGCACAACGAAGGTGTTTTGCAGGAGGAAAAGTTCTGTAAGAGAACACTTTGTTCATTTCGCAGGAATCGTCAAGGAGGAAATTGACAGTCGGAATTCTCCGTGGAGAATTCACGAAGTCCTGAAAGCCGTCAGATATTGCATAGGAGCAAGAAGGTTACGGTGAGTGTTTTTCTAAGTGCAAGATCAAGAGAAATAGGGCCGTTGGATCGCTTGTGGATACTCATTTCAGAGTTCAGAGGTTTGAAGGTGCAGAAGAATCCGACAGCAAAGAGTGGACATGTGGCGTACTTGTCGACACAGAGGTAAAACCTTTGTTGACCATTTCGGGGTTTTGTGAGTTGGAGAACCAAAAGCCTTGTAGGGAGATTCATGAAATCACGAAAGGCGAAGTCCCGAAATAGCGAGAAAATCTGTGTCGTCTGATTGGAAGGAAATGTGTCACGAGATCCTCTCTATCGGGGATTCGGACATCGGAGGTCAGAGAGGGAAGTCCTTCAACTTTGCGAGTGGAGAAGTTGCAAGAATATCGGGACCATCCATGTGAGGAGGACAGGTGGCATAGATCTAGGGATCTCGCGAACTTGGAGGTTCTCAAGGTGAGAGCCCAAAGATTGGGTGCTCCAAGTCGCGAGCGGCAAAATCGCGAGGAGCATAGATAGCCGTTGGATCTAGAGGACGGGAGGACCGTCGGATCAGGAACCCCATTGCCTATCATGCATTCGGGGGTTCATAGGTTGAGAGGGGTCACTTTCAATATCATAAGTCGCGAAGTGCTGAGAGCTGAGGTAAGGAGAAAATACGTGGCAAAACCACAAGGTGGGCCTGGGAAAATCGACAGGTGGACACGCATCGTCTGGAGGAGGGAGTCAACTCTCCCTTGACTTCTCGCGTCTCGGGGATTCACGAGATAAGAGGACGTGAGCTTGATCCTTTGACTCGCTAAGTCACGAGTAGCGAGAACGAGAGGAGAAAAGTCAACCTCACCTCTCGGGGGTTTGTGAAAGGAAGGTGCAAAGGTTGGACGTTGAAACTCCCAAAGCAACGAATAGTGAGAGGTGCTAGCGCTTAGCCTAGCCGGTGGTCGTGCAAGGAGGGCGCTGATGAAATAAGAGCTATACCCATTTCACGATCTCAGGTATTGTGGGATTGGAGAGGAAGAGTCGGGAGTCACAACTCACGAACTCGCGAGATTGCGAGCTGCGAAAAGGACCCATGGATGGATAAATTTCAGATTCCAGCGAGGAATCGAAAGGAGCCGCTTCGGCTCAACGGGATAGAGAATGATCCTGTGAGCGGATCTCAGTATGAGGACCGATAGGTATGCGTGACAACCACAACAATTATGCCTTAAGAATGCTTGAAAATGACAAGAAAATATATCTCTAAGTTGACAAAATGATAACAAATTGTCAGAAGAAAAATTGGCAATGTATAATATGATTTTAATGTTACTTTTGAGATGAATTTGCTACTGTTAGATGGATGTATAAATCTTTTTCAACAACAAGAAGTTAGTAAATGGATTAGTCTAGTTTAAGGTTAGTGAAAGTTAGTAAAAGTTTCAAGGAAGATAGTTTGAGAGTTGTTTGATCAATCAATCACTATAATGAGTGGACTAGTGCCTTTTAGGGTGTATGTAGTCAACAATAGAAACAACAAATCTTAGAGAAAAATAACAATGATAGTACTTAGTCAAAGGAGATGGAGTGGATGGAGGAGGTGTTGGTAACCCAAGGCCTCAAGCATCCAAGTCCTAAGAGAAAATTGGCTAGAAAGTAAGGAAACTTAGGCCCTAATGATTTCTCTTTGCTTAGACAATTTGAAAATAATATATGCAATAGGAAATTAGAGTAGGGCTACTAGAGTGCTAGCATTTAGGGCTCTAGTAGCTACTTCTAAACAAAGTGCACTTTGAGAATTTCAAACAAGTGGAAAAATATAGAGAAAAACATAATAACTTATGTTTCTCTCATATGGTTTTAAGCAAGAAATTTCATGATCTTTAACATGAACCAAGTAAAATTTACCACAATCATTCATTAACATAAACAAATTGCAGATTTTCTACTTACTTCACCAAGAATAATCATGCCAACCCCTAGTTGAAGATCTTCGACAATGAATAAAAACTAAAATACACCAAGAATTTTCCTCTCCAAGAAGTTGCACACTAGTTAGTTTAGCCAATAACCCTTAAAGAGGGATCGAATTTCAGACCACACACTTATGTGATGAGTTTATGATGAAAAAATGAGAGTTTTATCTCTCTATTTATACAATATCAATGACCTTTAATTAAAATTAGGTCATAAAAAGGACGACAGGGCCAATTTACATTTAAAATCTAGTTCTTGCATAAATGACATTAATTAAACCCTAAAATCATATCCAAGGGTGATGCCATTCCCTTCTAGGGTGACGTTAGGCCCCTAAGGTGGAACGTTAGGCCTCAAATGAAGAAAGTTTGGCCTCCAAAGGCCCTGAATGATGCCACACATACCAACTAGCACACAAATTCCCAAATAAGTGAAAAACCTAACTATGGATGATGTCAGGGTCACAATGATGACATCATGTGCTCTCAAGGGTCAACATCTAGGTGGAAAGGAAAGACCCCCTTGGGTCTAGGTTTTCCGGAGTGTCCCTGGTGCAACATCCTTATTTCTTCCTAGTGCAAGCCTCTGGTGTCTTTCTCCTCCTGGTGGGGTCACAACATCCATTTGTGGGATTTTAGCCCCATGGAGGTCCGATCTAATCATTCCCCCATATTTACTTGTCCACCGGGCAAAGTCTTGCAACAACAAGTATGCCCTCTAGGGGTTGATAAGTCACAAGGATTATATCAATGTCAATCACATCTAATAATCAAATTACCCAAACATATGCATCAAACTCCCCTTTACCCAGACAAATTCTCAAAGACATTATGCAATTTAACAAGTCAGGTTTGGAGAGGGTCTCAGGATGTCCTATTGGGATAATCCTCAAGTTCAAGGTGTTTCCCAGGTGAGAGCCAATCTAGGTAATGTAAGTGTGTGTGAGGTGACATGGGAAGTGTTTGGGCATAGGGTGCAGTGATAACAGGGAAATGTAGGTCTTACTTGTGGGTGCCTATGTAGAGGACGAGCTACACCTTATCATGGATGCCATTGTTTCCTAGCCCATTCAATGCCTTTTATTCTTAGTCTTATTTCTTTTTGTTTTGTGCTTCAAGGGAAGATCTGAGGGACACTGTCTTATCTTGGTAACCATAGGTGACAATGTTACCCACAAGAATTTCACGGAGATGAGAAGGTTGGATCGTGATGAGACCCCCTTTCCCTTGGCTATTCCACTAAGAGCCACTACCTTGGTTTGGTGACTAGATAGATGGTAGTGTCATACCGCTACATGCCCATGGTCCTAATAGGTTGACTCATTATGATACCTCCCATCCATCGGTTGATACCTTCGGTGTTTATTTATCTTACGGGTTCCCTTTTCTTACTGAGAATCCTTTTATTGATTTCTCGGTAATCCTTGGGTGAAGCATATCAAAGGTTTCATTTTAGATTTTAACTCTTTCCAACTACTTTTACCCTCTAGGTCTTTAGCCCCTTCTTCCCACAAGGTAAGGTACAACCCTTCCTAGTGTGGAAAACCCAATGCTCGAACAAAGGTCAGGGGGGAAATGAGAGGAGCAAGGATGGAAAGTGGTAAGTATGGAGGGGATGGATGATGACCTTTCATATACCCACCTAGTGACAACCCATTCTAAAGGGAGATAAAATTACTAGGGCATCATGTCACCCTCCCAGGTATGAGAAAGTTAAAGAGCATAATTTACAAGAAAATGTTATGAAATGAAGAAGAATTCAATGCAACATATTCAAGTGCATCAATAATCATAGTGACACATACCATGATACCCAGACTCATTACTTCATGGAGCAAGACTTACTGCTACTTCAAGACTAGGCTGATAGGATGGATATTGCTGCTACTGATAGATGGGTTGCACTGAAGAAAAGATGGGCCCTCTGGGGCCATGCTCAAGTCATCAGGCTCTCAAAACTCCATGTCTAGGACCTATGGGCCTTGATACATGATCTCCTTATTTATCCCTAAGATAGGCGATAACAGGTAGAAAACCTTGTCCAATACTTACCACACTCACATTAATTACATCATTGCATAAACATCATTCCCATATCCAAATCAACCTCTTGTTTATTGTGTGAACCAATATTCATTCACTTATTCACAAGTAACAACTTCCCTCGGTGTTTTTCCCTTTGGATTTTCCTCAAAACTTCCTCTTACGCGGTTGTTCCCCACCCAGATCCACCAGACCCCAGGAGACAACAAGACCCCTATGAAGTTGCCGACATAGATCTTAGGGAAGTTTACACTAGACCAATAGACAACCCTCCTCCTCCAGTTCCCATGTTTGAAATCACGATCAATTCCTTTCTCAGATCCTGCTGCAACTTCACAAGCTCTTACCGCATGCCACAAATTACCTACGAAGAAGAAAAATCCTGGAATGAAATGGGAGGTGGCTAAGCAACTTCGGGGAGAGACTATGAAACATGCATATTAATTCAGTTATCTATGAGTTGGTTGTGTTAATACATTGTTGGAAGTGTTTTGATGCATGATCATCATGTACAATTGTAATTTTCCCAAGTTTTGTAATATGTTCTAAATGGTTTCTAGAATGGACCATGTAGGGAGGGATTTGTTTTCCTTAAAATGCAACTCAATGTAACACATTTATATTTGAGCATGTAGTTATAGAAGTTGGAGTTTTTAGTATTTTATTTAAGTTTGGAGGATGTGAATCCATCATATTTGAGGATTCAAGTCATTCTCCTTTGTAAATATTTATAAATGAGCTAATGTAAGCATGAAAACATAGAGATGATTGAGAGAAATTCAAGTCAGAATTAAGAAGAGAGCACTCATGGTGTGTTTATTATGTGTAATAGAGAAGGAGATTCATGGTTTTAATAAAATAGAGGAAATGCAAACCCATTTTACTATGTAATATTCTCCTTTATTTGATTATTTCCATTGAATCTCTGTATAGACAATCTGATCATGTTTTTGTTTTATGTTGGATCCTTGATATCCCTGTAAATGTACACATTATTGTTGATATGGGGTTGAGATCTAGAGTGAAGATCTTAGTCTTAATTTATTGAGCCTTAGAGAGTGAGTGTGAGTCTATTTTAATATAGTGGAACGAGGCCAGGAAGATAAAGTTCCTATGAACATTGTAAGTGAACATTATGTTTTGAAGTGTAAAGCTAGTAGATGAAGATGAATTTGGTAATTGATGAAGGAGAAACCCATGAGAAAAGGTAACGATGAGCA
>JZKD02S0404184.1:210526-231443 GCA_000966675.3 Picea glauca | reverse complement strand
TACTACCCAATCCTTACAAAGTCTGGGAAATTTATCTATTAGAAAGATAGGAACGCAAAGCAATAAAATAAAAACAAATGCGGAAATAGACACAGCTGAAAACAAAGACTTATGAAACAGGAAGATAATCAGTCTCCACAACCAAAAATATCTGTAACGTCCCCGACCATCCATGATGGGCCACGCTACCCCAGAGAACTCTTACTATTCTCTCTATGGAACATACTGTAACATACCCAGTATCCAACTAAGCTATGCCACATAACTTTTTCAAACTGCATGCAATTAAGATACATACACACATAATTCTTGCATAAGCATTATATATAAAATGTGAACATACAAATACATCTATAAATACACACATTCACACTGAAATAACAGTAAACATATACATGCAACATATACAGGAAATACCCATAAAAATAAACATGTAAATAACAATGCAACATGTAAATTTATCACACAATTGACACTTATATTGGTAATAATGTCACCAACTGCATGCAGACCATCCACGAACCTCCTAGACTTAGACCACATTGTTCATCACTCTCAACAGTGAGTCACCCCCAAGTTGGGACTAAACTCCACCCAGGGTAAAGGGATTCCTAACCAAGCTAAAGGCTCATAGACAACATGAAGGATTCTATCTTAGGTTCTCACTCAACTGAAAGCCTACAGTCCCTCATTCCCCACATGCCTGTCCCACCCTAGGAAGTGTGCCCCTTCTCTGCTCAATAGTCCCTCGGTTGTCCCACTTCCCTTCCAGGGCTTTAGCAACAGGCCGGATAGGAAGTCTCAGAGCTTTGCAGCTGTAGTTTAGCACCTTCAGGAAATCAATTCCCCAACAATTCTCTCATCCAGAGAGAAATTTCTCACGGGCCTGAAAACCCGCCTCTTCAGTGTCCCATGAGCCTAACAACCCGCTTCTTCAGTCCAACTCCCAAGCTAACAGATACACAAATAGATATGGCTCCTGATACTGGTTCAGGTACAGTGATAGGAATGTATGAAGGATAACTGACTGCGTGGGTGAAATGGTCATGGAATCATGGCTGGATGATCGATGGAATGATGGAAAGAATGATAGAAAATATGATAGGAAATGAACTAAGTCCCAACAATATGTATGCATGTCCCCAACTTGACACTTGTTATGTTGGGAGCTACTTTGGCCCACTTGTACCCAACTTTAGAACTTAGGATAAAATAATTACCCATACTTTATATTTAAGAAATATCAATATAATATTCCTTTTTGGCTTAAGCTCCCTATCTTATCCCCTTTCCTTAACTTAGCCCCTCCCTTTCCCTAACCAGTGGAGTTTAGTCCCCCTTCTCTTTTATCGTGGCCAGTCTGTGTGCAACAATGTATTTTATATTAATTACGAGACATATACAAAAATAGGCGCACTTGCCTTTAACATCTAGGCTCTCCGGCCTAATCTAAAGATAAGGATCCTAGATTATAAAAAATGGCTCACCAACCTATAAAACATACCATATAGGCTCGTTGGACTCACAATCTTGTGCACTTAAGATGTTGCACGCGGTATCATGGAATGTGCACACTTCCTCATTTTACTGCGCAGTACATGCACACACTATGCCATGAAAGGTGCATACAAAATGATGTCAGACAACTCACCATCTTAAGTACATTTGCATTTACATTTACAATTGGGTTCGGCCTTAGGGATATTACAATCACCTCCCCTTATTTATGCACTGTCCTCAATGCATCATGTACCCATGTACCACAAAATTTCAAAAATCCTCAAAAAGATATGGGTATTCTTCTCGCATTGCATCCTCATGTTCCCAAGTAGCGTCCTCAGGACCATACTAGGTCCATTGGACCTTTACAATCCCTATGGCTTGATTCTGGAGCTATTTGATTTTCCTGTCCAGAATGCGTACCGGATGCACTTGGAAAGTGCCTTCTTGTTCCACCTGAATCACATTCCAATCAATAACATGATTAGCATCAGGTATATATTTCTTGAGAAAAGATACATGGAATACATTATGATCAGACATAGATGCAGGCAATGAAATCATATAAGCAATTGGACCAATCCTCTCTGGGATTTTAAACGGCCCACAATAACGAGCTGCCAACTTTGAACAATTTCCCAACTTCAGGAAACTTATGTTGGCTTTCACTTTCAAGAATACATGATCACCCACTTTAAATTCCTAGTGATTTCTGCCCTTATCAACATAACTTTTTTGCCTGTCTTGGGAAGCCTTTAAATTTTATTTTATTTTTATCATTTTCTCCTTCATTTCCCTGAGAAAATATGGTCCAACCACTACTATGTCTGATGGGTTATCCCAACTTACCGGTGTGTTGCAAATTCTACCATAAAGTGCCTCAAATGGGCTCATCTTTAGAGATGCTTGGTACCCATTGTTATAAGAAAACTTTACCAAGTGTAGGTAGTCTTCCCATTTTGATGGTTTATCATCACATACATTCTCAACATATCTTCAATCACTTGATTCACCCTCTCTGTTTGTCCATCTGATTCTGGATGATAAGTTGTACTAAAATTCAAATTTGTTCCAAATCCATTAAATAATCCCTTCCAAAATTTTGAGGTAAATTTTGGATCTCTGTCAGACACAATTGTCTTGGGTATTCGATGTAATCTAGCAATTTCTCTCATATAAACATCAACAATGTTCACTGCCTTGTGAGTGAGCTTAATTGGGACAAAATGGGTATCTTTAGTAAGCTTATCCACCACTACCATGATAGAATCACGTTACTTGTTTGTTCTTGGAAGTTTAGTGATGAAGTCCATTGTTACAACTTCCCATTTCCACTCAGGAATGGGTAATGGATGTAGCAAACCAACTGGGTGTCTATTCTCATCCTTTACTTTTTGACATTCCAAACATCTGGAAATAAAATCAACAACCTCTTTCTTCATTCCTGGCCAATAATATTGGCTTTTGACAGCTGCAATAGTTTTTTGATATCCTGAGTGCCCATCATAAGGCACATTATGCATTTCTCTCAATATCAGATTTTTCAATTCATTAGAATTTGGTAAATAAATTCTTCCCCTGTACATGAGAATTTCATCATTATCTAGCTTGTAATCTTCATTTTTCTATTGCAAATTACCTTGTTGTAATTTTACCACTAATTCTTTGTATTGCAAATCTGATTTGGAAGCCTCTGAAATTCTGTCTTTCAAATCTGATTGGTACATACTAATGTTGTAGCATGCATTTCATGCACTCTTTTGCTGAGTGCATCAACCACTTTGTTCTCTTTCCCCTTGATATGCTTTATATCAAAGTCATATTCACTTAGAAATTCTAACCATCTCCTTTGCTTAGAATTTAGAGTTGGCTGATCAAATAAATATTTCAGACCATTGTGGTCTATATTGAGCTCAAACCTTTTCCCCATGAGATATTGTCTCCATTTCCTCAACGCATGCACTATGGCTACCAAATCCAAATCACGAGTGGCATAGTTTCCTTCATGCTCCTTCAACTTCCTTGATTCATAACATACAACAAACCCATTTTGAATGAGGACTCCACCAATTCCTTCCTTACATGCATCTGTGCATACAATGAAGTCTTCATTTGGGTCTGCAATCCTTAGTATTGGAGCACTTGTTAATAATTGTTTCAAGCGTTCAAAACTCTTTTCACATTTCGATGTCCACTGAAACTTCACACCCTTTCTTTGCAAATAAGTGATTGGGTGTGCAATCTTTGAAAATCCTTCAATAAATATCCTATAGTAGCCTACAAGGCCCATGAATGATCTCACCTCTGACACATTCTTTGACACTAACCAATCTCTAATGGCTTCTATATTCTCAGGATCCACTGCTATCCCATCCTTTGAAATGATATGTCCGAAATAATGAATTTTCTTTTGATAAAATGAGCACTTGCTATATTTTTCATACAACTGATGCTCACTTAATACTTGCAAAACCATCCTCAAATGATTCTCATGCTCTTCTTCTGACTTGGAATATACTAGAATTTCATCCAAAAAGACAATGACAAACTTGTCTAAATATTCTCGGAAAACACCATTCATTAAGCACATGAAAACAACTCGTGCATTTGACAACCCAAATGGTACCACTATGAACTCATAATGACCATACCTTGTCCTAAAGGCGGTCTTTCTGATGTATTCCTATTTAATCCTTACCTGATGGTATCCTGATCTAAGATCTATCTTTGAAAATATCTTTGCATCCTTCAATTGGTCAAAAATATCATCAATCCTTGGCAGAGGATACTTGTTCTTAACAGTCACTTTATTCAACTGTTTGAAATCAATGCACAATCTTAATGTTCCATATTTCTTCTTCACAAAAAAGATTGGGGCACCCCAAGGTGACACACTTGGGCGTATATACCCCTTCTTCAAAATTTCTTCAAGCTGCATTTGCAACTCCTTCAACTCTGGTGTACTCATTCTGTAAGGAGTCTGTGAAACTGAAGCTGCTCCATGCATTATATTTATAGAGAAATCAATGTCTCTCTTTGGGGGTAGTCCTGGTATGTCCTTGAATATATCTTCAAATTATTCCAATACTGCATGATCTTCCAAATTTGGCACCTTATCTCTAGGTGTCTCTTCCATATGGACTACAAATATTTGACACCCTTTTCTGTAACATTTCTTCAGTTGCAATGCTGAAATCTCTTTGATGGTTACTACCCTAGGAATTCCTTGCACCTTCCTTAGGGTCCTTCCTCATCCAAGCAAGTAAATGCCTTGTTATGACAGTCCATCATAGCATGATTTTGGTCCAACCAATCCATCCCAATTAGACAGTCATAGGAACCTAAAGGTAAGATGTTCAAATTTTCCTTGGTTTTCAGCCCATTCATGTCCATAAGACTTGACCTAACCATCTCATTAAATTTTATTTTGGCTCCTGTAGCCAGATGCACCAAACAAGATTTCCCATGCTTACATTTTGGCAAATGAAAACTTTCCACCATCTTAGGATCTATATAACTATGACTATCTCCTGAATCAATTAAAATAACAATGGTTTGGTTGTTGATCATACCTTCCACTTCAATCATATGTGACTGATACTCTGCTTTCTTGTTGTCTAGGGATGCATAGATCCTTGGCACATTTTTTCCCATGTCCTCCACTATTTCAGTTTATTGTACATTGTGAACAATTCTCACTTTTTCACCTCCGTGAGGACAATCTCTGAACATATGATCCCCTTTACAACCCCAACATTGAATAGGTGGTTTCCTTGGCCTTTGACCCCGTATTTCAATCGTTCTGGGCTCTCTAGGAGTTTGTTGTCCTTGTGGATTATTTCTGAAGAATGGTGGCTTAAATCCCTTCTTCCTTTGATCCATCTTGATTTTTTGTTTGTCTTCCCAATATTTTTGGAAAGTTGGCCTTGCTTTCTGTTGATCATATAGGCATTTAGCTCACCTTATGGCCTCCTCCAATATATTGGGATCATCATACTACATTTTTTCACTGATGAATGGTGGCAATCCACTCAAATACCTTTGAATTTTGACTATCTCATCCTTGATGAAAGAGACATACTTCAACAGTTCTAAAAACCTTCTTTCATATTCATCAATAGTCATACTCCCAAGCTTGAGTTCAAAGAAATCTTTCATTTTCTTGTCATAGTATCTTTTAGTCAAGTATTTCTTCTCAAAATACTTCTTGAATTCCCTCCAAGTAACACTTTTCTCTTTAATGTACTGCACCTACACAAGCTGATCCCACCACATGGATGCCTTTCCCTTGAGTTGATAGATGGAAATTCTACCTTCTGCATGAGAAGAATAATTATGCAATTGGAAATAATTTCTCATGCCCAACAACCATGTCTCTGCATATTCATCCTTCTTGTGCTCACCATCTAATGTAGGAGGTTTGATTTTGTTCATTTATCCTTGTAGTTCATCCACCCTAGACCTCTTATGATTTCTGACAGGGGATGGACTCGAGTTGTTGTGTGCTCTCTTATTGGAATTCCTCGGGGAGTGGTGGTGATGTTTGCTAACACTTCTAGATTTTCTTTTCTCATAAGCAGGCTTGTGACTTCCTGATTTGCTTGAGCCACTCTCCTTGTCCAATTTCTTTTCTATTATGTTCAAGCTCTGCAATAAATTCATGTTGAAGTAATCCTGCTGCTCCTTATCTCTCATAAGCCTTTCATTATCATATTTATAGATTTGGACATCCTTCTACAAATTTTTAATGGTCTCTTCCATATTCATGTTTTCATTCCTTTCATCTCCATGTCCATTGGAGTTTGTTCCTTCCATGCCCAAATGGACATCCATCCCTCTGATTTCATCTTCCTAGATGTAAGTCCCTTGTGCCTCTTCCATTACTATAGACTCTATGCTGATCTTGATCTGATCTAGTTGTTTTTAAGTCTACAAAATGTGCAACCAACAAAACTTTGTCAGGCTAACCGTTTCAACAATTTCATGAAAAATATGAACCATTTTGGTTCAATAATATATCAGAACTCTTTCTTCTGATTTCATGGAAAATTGAATGCCCATATTAATTTTCTGGGTGGATATTTAGATTCCACTATCCAAGACCTTTCCAACACCACCTCCCATTCTCAATTCCGAGTCTTGAGCACAAAGTTATGGTCATTTGAAATTTTCCCATTAACTTTTCTATTCATACTTCAACTTGGCATAATTATGTGTTGTAATTATGCATTCTTGCACTTAAACCATTGCATATTCCATATGATCTCAATTGGGTTTCTGCATAAACATATTATGGACATTTTTACCAAGTGTCACCTCATTCTGGGTTCTGGGCTGCTAGTTACAGCCTATTGAAGTTCTAGGCTAATTTGTGTTTTTGGTCTGGAATGCTACAGGTACCTTATTTTCCATATTAAACACCTTTAAACTACCCAAAAATTTAATTCAGCTCCGGGACTGTCTTCTATGGTTTAATATCTTTCCATTGACTTCTCCTGTGCCTCAATCTGATTCCGAAGTAGAAATTTATGGCTCTTTGAAGCTAGCTGGGTCTTACAATTTACCCTTCATTGTTTAAGCTATAACTTTCTCATAAAAGATCTGTTTGACGAACAATTTACACCATTAGAAATCTCTCTCCGAGCTCTTTTATTTGAGGTGCAGAGACATAGTGTATCTTTGGTACACCTTTGTCTCATGGTTTTTGAGTTTCTAAAAATGCTCTGAAGGCCCTCAAAAACGCATTGCAAAAAGATGACGTTCAAATGATATAAAACGTCGCAGAAAATCATTGGTTTTCTGCTATTGTTCACCCTTCAAATGACTTCACGCACAAAAATTTCAATATGTGCACCCGTATTTACCATGTGCATCAACAACACAAGGTAAATCGTGGTTCGCGCACTTTAAAACCACTGTGTATCACTTCTTTGTCATGCCAATAACTTGCATGCACTACTTTGATGTCGTGTGCCAATACCCACCGCACACAGTTTTGGGACTGCGCATCGCGTGCTGATATCCACCGCGCGTAGTTTTTGTACCACGTGCCAATATCCACCACGAGCATTTTTGTACTGTGCGTTGATATTCCATGCACATTTCACTCGACGCGTTGCACCATGCCAAAGTTTAGTATGCCCCACTGCGCGCTGATATCCACCGCGCATAGTTTTTGTACCACGTGCCAATATCCACCACGGGAATTTTTATACCGCGTGCTAATATTCCATGCGCATTTCACTCGACGCGCTGCACCATGCCAAAGTTTAGTACACCCCACCGCGCACCATTTACTAAATTGTCATGTGACCACATTTACCCACATTGTGTGCACACCTACCATACTCCACTGTGTTGTGCCAACACTGCGCACACCACGTGTGTCATTATTATGTGTGTGCACACCGCACAATGATAAATTTATTGCACGGTCATGTACACTAACATTTTTTTCGTGCAACGCCAAAATTTAGCGCGCACGCCCGCACACTAACACTTTTCCGCACGGCACCAAAATTTAGTATGCTTGCCAACACACCAATATCTTGCCATACAATGGCTAATTTTACCTATCACAATCTTTTCACTGCGCATCATGTATTTTTAGTGCGCCCACCTATGCACATTCATTTTTATGTGCATCAATTCCTCGTGAATTCCGCTGCAGAAATTGGGGCTTTTGGCTTAACTTTTTCCCCAATTCACCATAGACATTCTACAACTACGAAACTCATTCAATTTCACCCCGATAACACCAGGTCAACCTATGCAACAACCAATCATTGTAATTTGACATTTCTAGAACAAATTTCCCCAAAATCAATTCACTAATTGGGAATTTTAATTTTATATTCCGCTCCATCTTTCATGGCTTTACTGTAACTTCAAATTCGACCAATTCCGGGTTTGAATTTGTTAGAAAAGATATTAAATCAATAATATCTTACCACATGGCTGAATTCCTCAATTTCCCCATGAATTTACCAACCGAAATTAGGGCTTTTTCCCAATTCTTGTACCATATTGTAGTTGGATGCTTTGCAACTCGAAATTTGGCCACTTTGAAATAAATCCTCTGTGAAATTCCGCTTCAACTCAACTTTTTCGGCCCATCCAAGCTCAGTTTTGAAAACTAAAGCTCTGATACCAATTTGTAATGTCCCCGACCATCCATGTCGGGCCACGCTACGCCAGAGAACTCTTACTATTCTCTCTGCGGAACATACTGTAACATATCCAGTATCCAACTGAGCTATGCCACATAACTTTTTCGAACTGCATGCAATTAAGATACATACACACAGAACTCTTGCGAAAGAATTATATATAAAACATGAACATACAAATACATTTGTAAATACATAGATTCTCACTGAAATAATAGTAAACATATACATGCAACATATACAAGAAATACCCATAAAAATAAACATGTAAATAACAATGCAACATGTAAATTTATCACACAATTGACAATTATCTTGGTAATAATGTCACCAACTGCATGCAGACCATCCATGAACCTCCCAACCTTAGACCACACTGTTCATCACTCTCAACAGTGAGTCACCCTCGAGTTGGGACTAAACTACACCTAGGTAAAGGGATTCCTAACCAGGCTAAAGGCTCATAGACAACAGGAAAGAATCTGTCTTAGGTGCTCACTCAGCTGAAAGCCTACAGTCCCTCATTCTCCACATTCCTTTCCCACCCCATGAAGTGTTCCCCTTCTTTTCTCAACAGTCCCTCGACTGCCTTACTTCCCTTCCAGGGATTCAACAACAGGCCGGACAAGAAGTCTCAGAGCCCTGCAGTTGTAGTTTAACACCTGCAGGAAATCAATTCCACAACAATTCTCTCATCTAGATAAAAATTGCTCATGGGCTCGACAACCCACCTCTTCAGTGTCCCATGGGCCTGACAACCCGCTTCTTTAGTCAAGCTCCCAAGCTAACATCTACACAAACAAATATGGCTCTTGATACCGGTTTAGGTACAATGATAGGAATGTATGAAGGATAATTGACTGTGTGAGTGAAATGGTCATGGAATCATGGCTGGATGATCGATGGAATGATGGAAAGAATGATAGAAAAGATGATAGGAAATGAACTAAGTCCCAACAATATGTATGCATGTCCCCAACTTGACACTTGTCATGTTGGGAGCTACTGTGGCCCACTTGTACCCAACTTTAGAACTTAGGATAAAATAATTACCCATACTTTATATTTAAGAAATATCAATATAATATTCCTTTTTGTCTTAAGCTCCCTAGCTTAGCCCCTTTCCTTAAATTAACCCCTCCCTTTCCCTAACCAGTGGAGTTTAGTCCCCCGTCTCTTTTATCGTGGTTGGTCTGCATGAAACGATGTATTTTATATTAATTACGAGACATATACAAAAATAGGCGCACTAGCCTTTAACATCTAGGCTCTTTGGCCTAATCCAAACATAAGCATCCTAGCTTATAATAACTGGCTCACCATCCTATAAAACATACCATATACACAAAGGCTCATTGGCCTCACAATCGCATGCACTTAAGATGATGCGCATGGTATTCTGGAATGTGCACACTTCCTCATTTTACTGCGCAGTACATGCACACACTATGCCATGAAAGGTGCATACAAAATAATGTCAGACAACTCACCAGCTTAAGTACATTTTCATTTACATTTACAATTGGGTTCGTCCTTAGGGATATTACAATATCCCACTTGGAGACTGATCACAACAAATCCACTGCTACTGTAACTGCTGGACTATAATCCACCTTAGACCTGGAAAATTTATCATCTTCACCTTCATGCTTGAAGACCAACTGAAACTGAGAAGGAGCTTAGTTTCTCCCTAGTTACTCTGTTTGTTAACATGTCTGCAAGATTCTGGCTAGTGTGTATCTTTTCCAACTTCAAATTTCCATCTTCCAAGACAGATCGTATGAAATGGTACCTGATTTGTATATGCTTAGTCTTCAAATGGAAGGCTGATTTATTTGCAAGATGAATGACACTCTCGCTGTCATAGTACAACCTACTATTCTTTTGCTTCTTTCCCAATTCCTCCATCAACCTCTGTAACCAAATCATTTCTTTACTATCCTTTGTAGAAGCAATATACTCTTCCTCTGTCGTTGAAAGTGCAACAACCTTTTGCAGTTTTGAAATCCAAATTATTGTTGTTCCACCTTGTTACCATCCTTATACACACCTACAAGTGTTGAGAAGTCTCCAATCCACTTGGTTTGTCCTTGGAGGCACAAGCCTAAGACCAAACCAATTGTCACCTCGATATGGACTTCTTCTGTCTAGGCTCACTCCTAGGGAAGCCAAGGGGGGTAGAACCTATTTAACTATGTTAAGGTTGAATTAGTGATCTAGGAGTTAATTTGGTTTTTTAAGGATGCCCAACCCAATGAAAATAAAATGAAAATGCAATTTTTCAAATGACAAGAAAAACTTTTCTTTATGATACAAAAATAAACTAGTGCCTAAAATATATCCAAAGTTTAATTACAAAATTATAACATACATCTACAAGATGAAATACAACATGAAATATCTACACAATGGATTAAACAATGAAATGACTTAGCTTTAAACAACTAATCCAAAATGGAAGGATATTTTCAACACAATAAACAATGATACATCAAATCATGTGGATATTCACAATGAAAGAGATAGCATGAAATTGAAAATGCTTGGAAAGATAAAACACATAGAAAATAAATTGCTTTGAAAGTACAATAACACAACTTGGAAAGAAAGATAACAGGACTTGAAATTGCAAGTGTTGTGAATGTAGTGTGTAGGTTGATTTTAGTACATTTTAAGTCTCTCTTGAATTAGGGGGAATTAAGGTGTGATAAATACAAGCCTAGACTATGTTACTACCCCAAGTACCGATCCCTTCAACCAAAAGGAAATGTTGGGCCCTCAAGAAGAAGGACAAACAAGGTCCTTCCCTAGATCCAGAGGTCATATCCAGAGTGCTTGGGTGCTCAACAAGAGGGACACGTAGTGCCTTGAAGACGTCCCCGACTTCAACCTCAAGTAACCTCCCAAATCACCCTATTTTGGTGATTGAAGTAATAAATGGATTGGGTTCCTAATTAAACTAGCCACACAATCCCTTCCCTTTCTTTCTTTCCCGAATCCACAAAGTGACAAGGGAAAGAAATACTGGGTGTAGGCGGGCACAAGTTAAATTACTTCCCAAAGAAAAAACGATATCCTAGCCTTCATGATATTGCAAGGTTGACATAGCCAAACACAATGCAAGGTGTGGACATAAATTAATAAAAGAAAATAAAGAACTTGAAATGAAAGTTAGCACTACCTAGCCACACAACTTTTCTAAAGGACAAAGGTGGGAAAAATAATATATTAAATAGCTATGCAACTTCACAACAATGGAACAAGGTGGAGGACAAGCCTACCAATTTTGTGCCAAGGTGGGTGAAAAATAAAGAATAACTTAATTAAAGAATTGATCTAGCCACACAATCTTCTCTTTAAGAGAGAAGTGGGACAGACAATAAAATGAAAAACAAAAAATTAAAAGAAATGATCTATCCTTCACGATATTGCATGGGTTGGCATGGCCAAATCACTTTGCAAGGTGTGGGAAAACTAAACTAATTTACAATATCAGATTTTTAACTTTATGAAAAAGAATGCAAGCCCAATAGACTCTCTTGGGCTGCTTACAATTTTTAGAAGAAGATAGAGAGAAGGGGGTTTTATACCCAAACTTTAGGAGGATTTCTTGAAGTGTTTTGAGACCCAAAATGGGCAACACCTCCCCTTGTTCTGACAAGAATCTGTAAAAAACAACGAGCAAATGCTTGCTGGAAATGCTGCAAAACACTCAAAAACTCATTGATTTTTGTTAGTGTAATAAACATAAATTTTTAGCATAAAAATATGAATATAAAAAGTGATTTTAGATGACTATTTCAGAACATAAAATTGCTTCAAATCAATTGGGAAAGACATAAATAAAAACAAAAAAATTATTGGAGGCTTATGTTGGTTGAATAAGCCAATTTTCAGATATGAAATTTGCTTCTTCCAACCCTTTGGTGACCTGCAAATGAGTGAAAAATTGCTACAAAACCAAATAAGGAGGTGAGTATATCAAGAGAACTTGCAAAATACTTTCCAAATTCTTTAAAATAAACCAACAAAAGAAATAGTAATACTACTATCAATTTCCCCAAGAAAAGTATTTTTCTTGAATCTCCTAATCAAGACAATGTAAGCAAGAAATACAAAAGAAAAAAGAAATGGCATCACCCCAATAAATAATTAAGCACAACATCAAGAAGACTCCCAATCCACACCATAGATCCTCTTAAATTTTTTTATTAATGAGAAAAATGTTGCTGCAAATACTTGCAACACGATTTACAAAGAAAGAATGAGAAAAGGAGAGAGAGAGGAGTGGGAGAGATTTGAGCAGCATGATTTTTTTTTGAGAATATATGGAGAAATGAGGAGGGGTAGGCATTCTTTTATACTTGGGAGAGAGGAAACACCCCTCTTGGATGAGTTCCAAGTGTCACACATCCAAAAGAGATAGACAAAGTCAAGGAAGAGACACTTTTAGGGTTTTGGTAGTGAGTTAGGTTTTGAGGGGTGAGATGTGAAGGGGGAAACACCTTTTTACTTTTCAAACATGAGGTCAGGCTATAGGAAGGGCGAAACTAGGGTTTTAGGCATTTTTTAACTTTATTGTTTTACTTTTCCCTAAGTTCATGAGGAAGGGGGGTGCACTTTTCACTAGGAAGAGTCACCTTTGGTTGTTGTCTTGACATGGGGGGGTATTTTAAGTGGAAAATAAATTTTACAACTTAGGAAATACATTAAAAAAAATTTCCCCACTCTCTCTCATCACTTTAGACTTTTTTACAATTTTTGGCTTTTTTAATTTAACTAATTATTTGCTAACTTTTGATTGACTTGGACTCCTCATGGACAATGACCTAACAAAACTTGTCCAATTGAGCCGAAACTTGGTCCAAGGGTGTAGGGGATCATATTCCATTTTATTTGAGTACTCAAACCCCTATATGAAATCCACAAGGACCAATTTTTTACATTTTACATAAAAAATAATTAAAATTTCCAATTAATGGAAAATTTTAATAATTAAAAAAAACTACCAAAACTTAAGGGAATTCTGAAAGACTCTAGGAGATGTCTAGCATGGTTATTTACAAAATTCCTGAACCTTATTCACCCCTTGGTATTGATTATTAGAATGACTTTCACCACTTTGGAGGGTTTTGTGAGTGAAAAACTCAGGATAATTAAAATTGCCTGGTAGGCAAGATTAATTACTTGAGGAAAAAAAAAACTCGATGAAAAGACTTCCCTAATGATAAAGTCCTAGGAAAATAACTAAAAATTGACTCATGTTGAACTGTTACATTATTATCCCACGCAGGGGAGAGTACATTCCGATTACATAGAAAGATGTGTTGGGGGGAAACTTTGCCCTATTAAGCAGTCTTCAAAATATGTTGTAACAAAAGGCACATAGATTCATGGTTCATGAATTTGACACCTAGTCAAAATAGGTGGTCAACACACCTACAATAAAAACATACCCTGTGGTTCTCCTCCTGCTATCTTTATCACCTGTCATATCTGAATCAACATATCCTTGTAGAACAATGCCTAAATCTCCAAAACATAATGCATGAGTAGCAATACCTTTCAAATACTTGAGAATACACTTTACTTCCTCCCAATTTTATTTACCTCGATTGTTCATATGCCTACTCACAAATCCCACTGCATGTGAAATATCCAGTCTTGTGAAAACCATTTGACGCAACCTGCCCTCGATGGCAAGGTCGCCTCGCTAGGACCTTCACAAACCTCGGCCCGAAGAGCTCTGATGCTCCTCCAATCCCGTATCGGGACTCTCTGTCACCCACAGGACACTTTGTTGATCTCCCAGCAACTATCTCGGGAAATCGAGTTTCGCGGAATCGCGAACCCTGTGCGCACTCCTCGTGCAACTTCAACCTCCAATCCCCGATCCCCAAGGTCAACGGTCAACGGCTCAACCTTGTCGGGAATTTCCCCATCGGGAAATCGGCGTAAGAAATGTCATGCCTTCTTACCTTCCAAACCTCCGAATGCTGATGCGCAATGCCACGTGTGTACTCCACACAATCTCTGTGGGACCCATCGTAATTCGGGACTTCGATATTCCTCCCTTCTTCACTCAACTTCGAAACCGCCGAAGTGTCGAGTCCCGACTCCAACGATTGACGACTCCAATTAAATCGGGGGATCGCAACTCGCGACTTTGACGTGCATGCAACTCTTGCACACGCCACCCCCGATATGCCGATATGCACTGGTAGGGAGTTCTTCCGTGCACCTGTGAGTTAACCCTCTCGCAACTCCTCCGCGATTTGACGGTCTGCGGGATTTCGGAGATCTCTTCGACAGCTTCAAGTCGTAGATTCTCTTCCTCCTGAAGAGTTCTGCGCTTCTCCACCTTCGGCCTGTATGAACGTCATGGGGTATGTTCCCACCGTGGAGCGAAAGTGATATCCCTCCTGAGCTTGTTCCTATGACTCCTTCAGAGAACTTCGAGCACTTCTTCTGCACTTCTCCTCCAAGAAATTTCAAAGTGTTGAAGTCTCTCGGGTTCTGTACATCCGCAGCTACAGCAAACCCATCCTTCCCTTCTCAGACTTGCTGCTGAGATTCCAGTTCGACCTGCACTCCACCTGCCCGACTCGAACAAACCAATTCACTCTGGGCAAAAGAGAACAAAAGTTCGACTACTTAACCTCCTCCACGCACTCTATGCGGAGGAATTCCACTGCACTCTATGCAGGAATCTCCTGGCTTAAGCAGAGAAACAATTGAAACTCATTCACTTCATTCCCTCAGGTTTCGAACCTGATATGCAATCACATATGTAGCATATAGGAGATAAGCATAAAAAGAAGCAAACATGCATAAGCATAATATTAACAACACACAGATATCAAACACATCCATGGAATTGAATCACAGCTTCCTATTAATTCAATATCTGTACATGAAGGTTCTTTACAAGCTCTCTGCTCTGTTCTCCTTTTCTCTCTATGCTAATGCTGAATTCAGAATAATCTAGAACTCCTCAATAATACAAAGGAGGGTGCCTATATTCTGTTTTCCCTCTCAAGAGTCAAAATTGTCTAATCTACAGTTAACTCCTACCTAACAGCATTAAAACTAAATAAATGCCTTCTTATCTTTAATATCATACAAGTGCGCCTAGCTTTGAATTCCTTCGTTCAAGTGGCGGCGCAACAATTCCAAGGTAACTCAAAATGCACGCACTGGCGCTGTCCAGCTGTATTCTTTCTCTCCATGTGCTGGCTCGCTTGATCAAAATGTGGATGCTCCTGCATCATACTCCTCGACTCGAAATATTTCATGGGCTCCTGTCCATGAGATCCTGCACGGTGTGACCATGTCTCTGTATTTCTACCTCGGTCTCCCAGCTGGCATCCTCCACTGGGTGGTTCTGCCATTTTACCAGGTACTCAAAGTACTGTTTCCTCCTGGTCTTTCTTCCAACTCTCTTGTCCAGTATGCACTCCATGTCAGGCTTCTGTGCAACTGGCAATTGCTTCTGCCATTGAATCACTGGTTCCTCAGTTCCAGTGCCTGCTTCTTCAGCCCTGTGGGGGTATAAATCTGAAATGTTGAAAATCAGAGATATCCCAATGCCCTCTGGCAACTCAAGCTCATATGCATTCTCCCCAAATTTCTTCAGGATTCTGCAAGGTCCAATTTTCTTCATCTTGAGCTTGTTATACGTTCCTCTTGGGAACCTTTCTTTTCTCAAGTGCGCCAGAACCATGTCCCCAAATTCAAACTGAAGTTGTCTTTTCCTCTGGTCGGCTCTGCGCTTATATTCCTGATTGTATTTTTGCAACCGCTGCTTCACCTGCGTGTGAAGTTCTTTCATTGCCTCAGCGAACTCCTCAGCTCTCACGCTACTAGTCTCAGCCTGTTCTGGCTCCCTGAGCTTAGACACTCCTCTTGATTGTGTTCCATATAAAATTTGAAATGGACTCTTACCTGTAATCCGATTCATAGAATCGTTGTATGCAAACTCTGCCTGTGATAAGATCTGATCCCAACTGGTGTGATGCTCCACCACTAGGCTTCTCAACAGATCCCCTAAGCTCCTGTTGACTACTTCGGTATGCCCATCTGTCTGCGGATGGTAAGCAGAACTGAATGCTAAGTCAGTCCCCAGCTTCTTCCATAGCGTCCTCCAAAAATGACCTATGAATTTGGTATCCCGATCCGAGACTATGCTTCTCGGAAATCCATGCAATCAGACAATCTCTTTAAAGAAAAAATTGGTGATGTGGGTCGCATCGCTAGTCTTATGACACAGAATGAAATGTGCCATCTTTGAGAACCTGTCCACCACAACAAAGATGGAATCAACTCCTCGCTGTGTTCTCAGTAAACCTAACACAAAGTCCATGCTAATGGCTTCCCATGGCCTCTCAGGTATAGGCAACGGCTGATATAACCCAATGTTCTGCTTTCGGCCCTTTGCGTGTTGAAAAATTCTACATCGGTCAACAAATCTCTTCACATCTGCATGCATGCCCGGCCAAAAATAAGATTCTCTCAGCTTGGCGAATGTTTTGTCATGTCCGAAATGACCTGCTAAGCTTCCACTGTGCTTCTCCTTCACCAAATTCTCTCTCATAGAGCAATCTGGAATGCACAATTGATTTCCCTTGAATAGAAATCCATCCTGGATCAGGTAGTCAATCCACGGACTCCTATCTCTAAGAACTAGGTTCTTGACTGCTTCATAAGCTTCCCCGAAATCAACATCACCTGCATACATATATTTCAGGTTTTCAAAACCCAACGTTTTGACCCTGAATTCCTGCAGCAACAAACATTTTCTACTCAAGGCGTCAACCACCTTGTTCGCAGTCCCCGAAATATGTTTGATGACAAATGTGAAATTCTGCATGTACTCCACCCATTTCGCATGCTTTTGATTCATCTTCTCCTGCTGACTCACGAATTGCAGTGCATGATTATCACTATACAACACAAATTATTTGGGTATGAGATAATGCCTCCACTTCTTCAATGCCTGGATGATGGCATAGAATTCTTTGTCGTATGTGGAGTACTTCAATTTCGCATCATCCAACTTCTCGCTGTAATATGCCACAGGTCTGTCATCCTGACTTAAAACTCCTCCAACAACATATCCACTAGCGTCACACTTCACTTGGAAGGTCTTCCGAAAATCAGGCAACACTAATACTGGCTACTCTGTTATCTTCCGCTTCAACAAGTTGAAGCTCCTTTCAGCCTCGGCTGTCCACTGAAAAATTTTATGCCGCTTTTTCACAGTGTCCATCATGGCGGCACTGATTCCACTAAAATTCCGAATGAATTTTCTGTAGAAGCTTGCCAACCTATGAAAGCTCCTTACCTCAAAAAAATTTCTCGGCGATGGCCAATTCCTGATCACCTCTACCTTCTAAGGGTCCATCTTCAATTCATTCGCCGATATTACAAAACCCAAATAAGTGAGTTTTGTCTGCATGAAGGAACACTTCTTCAAATGATCAGCAGTTTCTCCTGCTGTAGCCTTCTCATCACCGTGGCTAAATGCCTCACGTGTTCAGCCTTCATCTTGCTGAAAATCAATATGTCGTCCAAGTATACGACCACAAATTTGCCAATGAATTCCCGCAGGACTTCATTCATTAGTCTCATAAAAGTGCTTGGCGCATTTGTCAAACCAAACGGCATGACCAACCATTCGTACAAACCCTCGTTTGTTTTGAATGCCGTCTTCCACTCATCTCCCTCTCTCATCCGGATCTGATGATATCCGCTCTTGAGATCGATCTTGGAAAAGTAATTTGCCCCACTCAGGAAATCCATCAAGTCGTCCATTCTTGGCAGTGGAAACCTGTACCTGATGGTGATCTTATTGATCGCCCTGGAGTCTGTACACATTCTCCAGCCTCCACCCTTCTTTGGGCTTAGTACCGTTGGAATGACAGACAGACTAAGACTTTCTCTCACTAGTCCTTTATCCTGCAGATCTTGTACCTTCCTTTTGACTTCCTCATTCTCCTGAGGCGTCAACCTGTATGCTTCCTTATTCAGCAAGCTTGCTCTTGGTATGAGGTCAATGTGGTGACCCACCCTCCTCATCGGTGGCAATGAACGAGGTAGCTCGTCCACGATGATATCAACGAACTCTCCAAGCAGTTCCTGAATCTCGCCCGGCAAGTCATCCACTCTTGTGCTTGTCAGGACAATTCTTGGCTTCCTGACAACAAAGAATTGTGGATTCTCATCCTTCTCCAGCTCTGTGAGAAGCTCCTTCCCACTCATGAGAAGTATGGTACTACTCACTTCCGACTTCATTTCCTTATCCTTCCTCGGAAGCAGTGTATGTGTTTTTCCATCCTTCTCCAAGGTGTATGTGTTCATTCTCCCATTATGAACAACATGTCGATCATACTGCCATGGTCTTCCCAATAAAACATGACAGACATCCATGGGTATAACGTCACACATAATTTCATCCCTATAATCACCCATTTTAAAATTTACCAAGCATTGTTTTGTAACACATACCTGGTGTCCTTTCTGCAGCCACGTCACTTTGTATGGGCTCGGCTGCTTGTTCATTTTCAACTCCAGTTTCTCCACCATCTCGGTCGAAACGAGATTATCGGTGCTCCCACTGTCCACTATAACCTTGCATTTCCAGCCCTTGGTCTTGCAAGTTGTCCGGAACAGTATGCACCTTTGCGCTGAGCTGTCCACCTATTTCTCAGGTTTCAAGAGAGCCTTGTGCACTGTCAGTGACTCCCCACTTCCAGTGTCTTCATCCTCCACGTCATGCCTCTGCGCCTCAGCGACGTGAGTTTCACTTCTGTCCATTTTTCTGTCTGGACAGTCAACGGCCTTGTGTCCATCTTTACCACACGTGAAACATGTGATAACTCCTCCTCGACCTATGCCTCTACCTCGGGTATGAGGAAATGTATTGGCATCAGCGTAATCTCCTTGCTGATCTTGTCGCTGCCTCCTCGGCTCAAAATTTTGCTGTCTCTGTTCAATTTGTGGCTGCCTCTGCTGTGAGGTTCCACCTTTCTCAGCTTTACCCTGAGGCCTCTTCCAATCCTCCCTGGGCTTCTGTGTTCTCTCTTGAACAACAACTTTTCCTCTGGGCTGACTTCTGCCTCGCCCTCACTGACCTTGTTTGTGGCTCAGCTTTTCTTCGGCTTTCAGAGCCATCTGGTACGCATCCCCAACAGTGCGGATGGTGACCATGCTCAATTCATCCTGAATGTCATACCTGAGGCCATTCAGGTATCTCGCCACCTTTTTGTCATCACTCTCCCGATGACCAGCTCGAATGTTGAGCCTATAAAATTCCTCGGTGTACTCTTTCACCGTCATCAGCTTCTGTCTCAGGTTCTGCATGCGCCTGAACAGAGTGATCTGGTAATCCCTTAGAATGAACTTCACCTTTATCTTGGCGATCATCCAATCCCAGCTTTTGATCTTCTATTTTCCTTTGGAATGCCTGTCTGCCTGCATCTCGTCCCACCATAAGGCTGCATGTCCCTTCAACTTCGTGACGACATGCCTTAATTTCTTGTCCTCTTCGATATCCTCATAATCGAAGTAGGTGTCGAGTGCTCGGATCCAATCCAGCAACTCTTCCGCATTCAGACTTCCCTCATAGACGGGAATATCCATCTTCGTCTTCGAGCTCATCCTCGAAATGGCTTTGATCAACCTCTCTGTCGAGGCATCTTCTGTGGCGACTTCTTCTTCGGCATGTCCAACTTCCTCTTCAACCTTAGGATCGCTGAACTCTACTGTACCCACTCCATGCCTCTGGGTGGTTTCCATATCTTCGAGTCTCACCCTGAGATCTCGTATCTGACGTTCCATCTCCAGATTCCCTGCTGGTCTACCCCTTCTTCGTGCATCCCTGTCTTCTCGATCAGGTGACTGCCTCTCCCTTCTTGGCATCATTATGTCTCTTCTGTCTCTGCTTCAGAAAACAAAGACACTCCCGCTCTGATACCACTCTGACGCAAGTCATGAGTATCAAAGTGCTTCCTTTCCTCTTTCTCTCTTCCTATCTGAAATATACAGACAAGAATTTCAAGCTCTGATACCACTCTGACGCAACCTGCCCTTGACAACAAGGTCGCCTCTCCAGGACCTTCACAAACCTCGGCTCGAAGAGCTCTGATGCTCCTCCAATCCCGTATCGGGACTCTCTGTCACCCACAGGACACTCTGTTGATCTCCCGGCAACTATCTCGGGAAATCGGGTTTCGCGGAATCGCGAACCC
>JZKD02S0404184.1:191971-202375 GCA_000966675.3 Picea glauca | reverse complement strand
TCTAGATTTGGATCTTCCCTTCCTAGAATTCTTGCGGTTCCTTGAGCCCTTTCCTCTATCATTTTGTCTTCCCATGTTCCCCATGTTTAACACATTACCCGATGTTTCACCCGTGCTTTTTCGTCGCATTTCCTCGCTAAGGATAATACCAACAACATCATCAAATTTTAAAGTGTTTGAACCATATACATAGTTAATTACAACCATGACCAATCTGTTCCAACTTTCTGGCAATGAGCACAAGATTAGAAGAGCCCTGACCTCATCATCAAAGTCCACTTTTACAAAACTTAGTTGATTAGTAACTGTATTAAATTCATTTAAATGATTTGCAACAGACCCAACTTTTGACATCTTCATATTAAATAATATCTTCATTAGAAATACCTTATTAGATGCTGAGGGTTTTCATACAGTTTAGCCAATGTGTCCATCAACTCCTTCATTGTATTTTCTTTCGAAATATTCAAAGCCACCAATGTTGCCAGGCTCATTCATATCATTCCTAGTGCCTTTCTATCAAGAACCTCTGATTCTTCATCCTTCATGGCCATCGAATTCTTTTCTATTCCACCCAATGGTAGGAATAGATCCTTCTGATATAAATAATCTTCCATTTGCATCTTCCATAACTGGTAGTTTTGGATGTTAAATTTCTCGGCCCTAAACTTTCCATCTTCCACCATTTCTCCCACTCAAACCAGGAACCCTTTTTTCTTGCGAGTTACCTTTCACTCTGATACCAATTGTTAGAAAAATAGTAACATAGAGCAATAAAATAAAAACAAATGCAGAAATAAAACACAACTGAAAAAAAAAAAAAGACCTATGAAAAAGGAATATAATCAAGATCCACAACCAACATTATCAGTTTGAGCTAGTTCACACATAGAATTGTGCTACTACCCAATCCTTACGGAGTCTGGGAAACTATTAAATTTGATGTGGTTCACCCATAGAAATGTGCTACTACCCAATCCTTATAGAGTCTAGGAAACTATTTAGTTTGAGCCAGTTCACACACAAAACTATGCTACTACCCAATCCTTATGGAGTCCAGAAAACCATCATTCCTGTAAATGACTACTTGTCGTTGCCATACTTTGTAAGATATTGCCCCCTAGAATAACATATGTGACTCATCACTCCCTCTTATGAGAGAAGTCCTTCTGGACCACTCCAATCTTGTCCCTGAAGTACTCAAAATTTACCTTCGACAGAGTCTTGGTCAACACATCTACTATCTGCTCATTTGTGCCAATATAATGGAGCTTCATAGCTCCCTTTTGCACCATATATTGGATATAATGGTACTTGATCTTGAAGAGCTTAGACTTTTCATGAAACACAAGGTTCTCAGACAAATTTATACAACTCTGGTTGTCACAAAAAATACAAGTCACCTCCAACTCGAGATCAAACAGTCCTACAAGCAACTTCCGAAGCCACACAACTTCTCTACTAGTTGAACATGCTGCTATATATTCTGCCTCAATCGTATTGAGTGCCACACTAGTCTTCTTCCTCCTGAGCCATGAAATCATAAATGACCCCAAACTGAAGGAACATCCTGATGCAATCTTCCAATCTGTGACACTACCGACCCAATATGAATTAGTATATCCTTGTAGTCTTATCTCACGATCTGAAACATATCAGATTCCAAAGTCTATCGTACCCTTGAAATAACTTAATGCATGATTTTCCACAATCAAGTGAATACGTCTTGGTTCAACCATATACTGACTCAAATTGTTCACCACAAAGCATATACTCACCTAGTATTTGTCAAATACATCAACGAACCAATCATATTCATGTACATGGTGACATCCATTGTCTTTGAAGAAGTATCACTCAATAACTTCAAGTTCATCACCATCAGTGTGGGAATATATTTACAATCCATCATTTTGGATCTCTTAAGGATTTCTATTGCATATTTTCCTTGGCAAAGGAAAATCTTGTTCAGTTTCTGCCACACCTCTAGATATAATAAATAATGCATCATACCCAGGTCTTTCATCTTGAACTCCATAGAAATATTCCTCTTACTATGAGCGATGAGCTTCTCGTCTCCTATGAGAAACAAGTCATCCACATATAATAATAATATCACAGTTCCACCATCCACAACCTTGTAGTAAAGGTTGGGATTTGATTTACTCTTGGTAAATCTCAAGCTCATCAGAAAGCTGTAAATTCCACTGTACCATGCACTGGGTGCTTGTTTCAATCCATACAAGGATTTTTTCAATTTGCACACATGTGTCTTCCTATCATGTGTCTCGAATCCTTGTGGCTGCTACACGTACACTTTCTCTTCTACTACACCATTCAGAAAAGTTGTCTTCATGTCCATCTGGTGTACCTTCCATTTCATTACTGTAGATATCACAAGTATATCTCTAATCAAAGTGTATATTTCCATAGGAGAAAATGTCTCCAAATAATCTATGCCTTCTTTCTGGGAGAACCCATGAGCCACAAATCTTTCCTTGTACTTGTCAATACTGCCATCTACTACATGTTTTGTCTTGTAGATCCATTTGTAACTCACAACTAATTTCTCTTTCAGTCTCAGAACCACAACCCAAACATCATTCTTAATGATGGATTGGTATTCTTCAATCAAGGAATCCTTCCATACTTTCTTCTCTGCAGCCTCTTCATAACAGGTAGGCTCGACATCAATGATATCACATAACAATGCCACGTAAATGGAATATGGTTGAGGTTTCTTACTTTATTTGAAATATCCATCTAGAGAACCATACTTCTTGGCATCCTAAATAATCTCACAAGCCCAAGATGGTCTTCTTTATTTCATACTCATTTTTGCAGGTATTTATGGTTCTACCATGTCATGGTCGTCTGGACCATGTTATTTTGGCACAACATCATTACCTGCATCTATATCTACAAATCTAAAGGTTTTAGGCTCTTCATCATGGATCTCATTTGTATGATGTTGCCTCAATCTACTGAAGAATGCATCCTCATTGAAGGTAAAATCTATGCTAACCTTGATCTGTAAGTAGCCAGGGATGTAGACTCTATATGCCTTTGATGTCTCACTATATCCAACAAATATACCCTTCTTTCCTGACGGATCCAACTTCGATCTCTTATCTTTGGGAACATGCACATACACTGGACAAACAAATATCCTCAAGTGGTTGGCCTCTGGCTTTTCTCCTAAAAACATTTCTTCTGGTGTCTTTTTCCCAAGTACATGATGAGGACTTATGTTCTGCACATATACAATAGCCTGGGATGCTTCTACCCATAGATGCATAAGTAAGTCTTGATCATGAATCATGGCCTTTATTACTTCCATTATTGTATGGTTCTTTCTTTCTGCCACACCATTTTGTTGTGGATTGTAGGGAGCAGTGAGCTCCCTCTTATTCTCAACATCTTTGCAAAATGATTTGAATTCATCCAATGTGAAATCTCCTCCATTATCTGACCTCAAGATCTTTATCTTCTTTTCAAAAATATTTTCTACAAGGGATTTGAATTCCTTGAACTTGTTGAATACTTCACTTTTGTTTTCAAGAAATAAATCCAAGTTTTACGTGAGAAATCATAAATAAATGAAACATGATATATATACCCACTAAGTGAAGTGGTTTTCATTGATCCACACATGTTTGAATGCATGATGTACAAAACTCCTTTGGCTTTGATGTCACTACTTGGGAACAGGCTCTTCTTGATGGTCAGTCTACTCCATTTCTCAAACTAGAGGATATCTAATATGTTTCATTCTGCAACTGTCATTGTAGCTCGCTCTCAGAGTTGTCACTAGTGGCCTGCTTTCGTGGTAACCTTCCTGGAACACATACATCTCCATGGTAGCCTCCATGGAATTTGTAAGATAACCTGCTCGAGACAAGAGCAACAAGAGAAAAAGTATTTCCAATATAATAACATTTTCATAAGAATATATCTATGGCAACAAGAATAAAATACAATTTCATGGTAATCATCATAGCATTACCAAGGTGACCTTCCTGAAAGCAAAACAATAAATATCTCTTAGAGGATATGTTAGTTCATATTGAAAACAAGTACAATAAGCATTTATATCAATAATACTCACATGCTACCAAGTATTCATTGTACATAGTAGTAATAGAACCTTTCAAATATTGTTGTCATAACTATAGTGTTTACTTGTAATGTAGAAATTATCAAACTTGATATGTGCAAATTGGAAACTTATCAATTTAATCAATCAAACTTGGAACCTAGAGTCTTATCTCCAAGAATGAGTGTTGTTTCTTTTCTTTTGAGTCTCCTTCACTCAAGATGAAAAGTATTCTCTCCAATCTGTCCCCTGTACTAAGACAATATGCTTTCTTGATAGAAATTTGAGCTAGGGAATATAATGCAAATAAAATCTAAAATCTCAACCTTAATCAATCTAATACTTTGAATAAAGTCAACTTATAACTTTAACTTTGACCAGAGGTTTGAATTCAACCCGTTTGACTAAAAAAATCAACCTTAAAGTTTTTGGTGAGTAAGGGCACCAGAAGGTGCGCTAGGCTAGGACACACTGGGAAAACCAAGAATTAGGCCCAACACTTCACTAAAAGTGCCCAATGAATTCGGGTTAGGGTTTGCTTCCGTTGCAAAACCAGAAACCCTTGCTGGAATTGTCGAAATAATGGCTAGCACGCTGATCTAGGGAAATAACAATTCCAACATCCTTCAATAAGTTTCTCAACGAGCCACCAGAAACTTCACTGGACCAGAGGAACTACAACTGGTACTGCAACTGGCACTGCAGCTAGTGTTGTTGTTAGCTTTTATAGCTCGGGAGGTACTCCACATGTTTTGTCTTGTATGCAAAAGTAGTCTTATATTTACACTACTAGGCACTTGACTTTGTAAAGAGGTTTTATAAAGTTTTAATAAAGTGGTTCTTTTATTAAAGTGACTTTTTAATGAAGTGTACCTTCTAATATTAAAGTGACTTTATTTCATAAAGTGTACTTTTGTTATAAAGTGAAATTGTACTTTAATGTTTTAAGTGATTTATTTTGGAGGGATTGAATCATGTCCCTTGATCATGTAAAGGAAAGATTATATCTTGGCCTTTGGATTTAGTGATGGGGAAGGTGAAAAGACACTTGGAAGGTGCAAGGTCACTTTTGAATTATAAGAGAATGCATTGGGTAGTGTGCAAGACACAAGGACAAGAAGAGATTGAGAGATTTCCGAGAGAGCTTTGAGGAGGAGAGGAAAGGGAAACAAGGAGGGCACATTTCCCAAGGCATATTGGGCACATTTTCCAAGGTAAATTTCTATGTGAGTGTGCTGATATTTTTTGCTGCTATTGGAGGTTGTATTGTACGGATCCATACAGTTTGTACAACAAGGGAAAGAGGGAATGAATTTCGAGGCATAGGAGGCACATATTTCAAGGATGTTTTGAGGGTTTTCTTGGTGCAGCAAGGTCATACAATAGACTCTTGGCATGTTTTCCAAGGTGTTGTTTTCTAGGTGGGTTGTACAAAAGTATAGATTTGACACGTTTTCCAAGGCATAATTTGTGGGGGTAGATTTTGAGTGTTGTAAGTGGATTTCTCTTGCTGGAAAATGTAATTTTGATGCTGATATACTTTCCCAGAGCTAATAAAATATCTCTCTCTTTGGGTTTCCCCACATTGGGGTTTTCCTTGGTTGGCTACCTAAATTTCTGAGTATTACATAGATGTGTGATTGATGTTCATTTTGTTTATTCCGTTGCAAAAGTGTTTGGAAATGTGTATTTCTGCTCATAATATTTTCTGAATATGAGTTTATATATTTCAGAGTTCACAAATGACAATTATCTCTGGGTTGCTAAGTGTATGACATAATTTAGTGCATGTTGATTTTGTCATTAAATTTCTACATGGTATTAGAGCTTGGGCTCTGAGTTATAGTGAACAATGTTATTTTTGAGAAATATTTGAAGGTGGGAAACTTGTTGTTTGTTTTCCGTTGAATAATTGACAGGGATATGGTTGTTTGAATTAGGTATGAGGACCGATTGGATGGGATTTCCAACTATTTGCAAATGAAATTCAGGATGTCAACTATTCTCAGGGAGAACAAAATTTGGAGATTTTTCAACACCATAGTTGTTGTTCCATCAGTAGACCCTATAGCTTTGTATTTACATGAGGTAAAGGAGGCCAAATATCAGAGGATTATTTTGGATGCGGTGAAGGACCACCTTATCCCACACTTGGATGAGAAGAAGACAACCAAAGAGATTTGGGATGCACTGAAAAACTTGTATGAGGTGAAGATTGAAAATCGGAAGATGGCCTTGAAGGATAAATTTCATAATAGCAAGATGGGTAAAGGGGAGAGTGTTTCTTCTTATCTTTCCCGAGTATCTTAAGTGAAATATGATATGGAAATATTTTGGGAGGTCATATCGGATTCAGAGTTGGTGAGGATAGCCTTGAAAGGATTCACCAAGGAATGGGAAGTCTTTGTGAAGTGTGTGGTGGGTCGTGAGCATATACTAGATTAGAGCAGACTGTGTGACGATTTCACTCAGGAGGATATCCATGAAGGATCTCAGAGAAGTGGATAGAAGACAGATGGATCTGATGAAGATGTTGCTCTTGTTGCAAAGGGAAAGGGGAAGAAGAAAGGGAATTCTAGGAGGGACTTGAGTAAAGTCATATGTTACCATTGTAACTAGTTGAGAAAGCTTGCTTCTCAGTATCCTGAGAGGAAGAAGAATAAGTAGGAATAGGAGGGGCTTGATACAACTACTACAAAAACTATGGATAACTTTTCATCCAAGTTTGATAAGGAATTTTCTTTGGTTACTTTAGTATACAATGTCGATAGTGGATGATTTGGGGGTGATAACAAATGGATTGTTGAAAATGGAGCCTCTTGTCACATGATGTGAATTTGGAAAGTATTCCTTATTATCACAGAGACAGGTCCTGACTGGCTGGTGGAGAGTGAAGGAGGTATGGCATGAATTTTACGTGGAGTTGGAAAGGTTAGATTACGACTCGAGTATGGAGGATTCCTAGATCTTGATGGAGTTCTCTTTGTTCCAGGGTTGAGGGTTAACTTTCTTTCAGTCTCAGCCTTGGAGGATATTGGATATTGTACATTGTTCAAGATGGGACATGCATTTATCTATAGGGAGGGAGTGGACCTGGTTTAACCACAACTGATTGGTGATCCGTTGGATAGGTTGTACATGTTGCAAGGATAACCTTCATGTTATGATTCAACATTAGATGAGGAACAAGAGACTCCTGAGATTGTGACGGGCCCAAGGATTCATTCTTTCATTTCGAGGGAAGAGAGGGAGTCTCTTCTAAGCACTGATATGAGGCTAAGATGGTGTGATTGAACCTATGCTCAGGGTGGAGTGGATTCTCCTAGGAGCTCAGGTTTCAGGGTAACTGTCAGGAGGACGTCTTTTGTTTCGAGTTCTGTGTAGGTGTTGAGGTTGGCTCTAGGTTAAGAGGGAGCTCCTACTATGAACAGTGTGATGGGACCATATGATGGTGATGACAGTGAGTACATCCCTTGCTAAGATGGAGTGCTAGCTTTTATAGCTCGGGAGGTACTTCACATGTTTTGTCTTGTATGCGGAAGTAGCCTTATATTTACACTACTAGGCACTTGACTTTGTAAATGGTTTTTATAAAGTTGTAATAAAGTGGTTCTTTTATTAAAGTGACTTTTTAATGAAGTGTATCTTCTAATATTAAAGTGACTTTATTTCATAAAGTGCACTTATGTTATAAAGTGAAATTGTACTTTAATATTTTAAGTGATTTATTTTGGAGGGAATGAATCATGTCCCTTAATCATGTAAAGGCAAGATTAGATCTTGGAATTTGGATTTAGGGATGGGGAAGGTGAAAAGACACTTTGAAGGTGAAATATCACTTTCAAATTATAAGCGAATGCATTGGGTAGTGTGCAAGACACAAGGAGAAGAAGAGATTGAGAGATTTTTGAGAGAGCTTTGAGGAGGAGAGGAAAGGGAAGCAAGGAGGGAACATTTCCCAAGGGAGATTGGGCACATTTCCCAAGGAAAATTTTTGTGTGAGTGCGATGATATTTTTTTCTATTGTTGGAGGTTGTACTGTACAAATCTGTACAACAAGGGAAAGAGGGCATGAATTTCAAGGTATAGGAGGCTCAAATTTCAAGGTTGTTTTGAGGGTTTTCTTATTGCAGTAGGGACATACATAATAGGCCGTACAACATACTGTGGGCATGTTTTCCAAGGTGTTGTTTTCTGGGTGGGTTGTACAACAATACAAATTTGGCACATTTTCCAAGGTAGAATTTGTGGGGGCAATTTTTGGGTGCTGTAAGTGGATTTCTCTTGCTGGAAAATGTAATTTTGCTAAAATATCTCTCTCTCTTTGAGTTTCCCCACATTGGGGTTTTCCCTGGTTGGTTGCCTAAATATCCGAGTATTACATGGATATGCGATTGATTTCCATTGTGTTTAGTCCACTGCAAAAGTGTTGAGAAATGTGTATTTCTTCTCATAATATTTTCTAAATACGAGTTTATATATTTCACAGTTCATAGATGACAGTTATATCTAAGTTGCTAAGTATATGACATAATTTAGTGCATGCTGATTTTTTCATTAAATTTCTATCGCTACAACTAGCACCTTCTTCTTCAATGAATCCTTCTAGTTCAATGAAGCCTTGACCTAGGGTTTTATGAGGAAATCCTATTTTTTTTCAATTTCGGAAATTTGGAGATCTAGTCCAGAGGAATAATGAACCCTTCTTAGGCGAGCTTCTTGGTGGATTTTGTAAGTGCTCAATGAGCTCGACGAAATGGGGAACTGGTTACAATATTCTGAAGGAAACCAACTCTAAACCATGTTAAAATTTTGGTAATGCTCATTTAACCATAGACAATGTCACATCATTATCACCCAACCATAGTAACTTACACATGCCACCCTCGAGCACAATAACCTTTTCTTAGATATATTCTGTACACGAAGCAAGTCCTCTAGAACAAACAGATAAAACCTAACCATAAATACCAATATTACTGCAGAAACAACACAATATCAAGAGAGTGTATGTCTACCAATCGAAGCGTACCTTTACCAAGAGAAGCTACTAGAAAGATTGAGATTACACCATGAAAATTGTTACACTACCCTCTCCAGACTTACACATGTTTCTGCTGCAATTGTTGCTCCTTAAACTTATTCACTTGTTGAGTGAGTGAGTGTGTGTTCAAATGAGGAGTGCCTAGCCTCTATTTATACTAGTCTTCCAAGGTGTCTTTTCATGTGGGGAAAACCTCACTTTTTGGATCCTTCTATTTACTTTATTATTAATCTTCTTGGGTCGACTTCTCTTCTAGGGTATTCCACATCTTTTTAATGGTTCTCTTGCTTCCGAAATATTCTACTCTAAGTACAAAGGTTATAATGGAGGTTAATACCTCCCGCAACTACCAAAACATCAACATATGGAAAGTTTTGGATGACTACCATCATATCCATTGAATTATATACTAAATCATCATAAACCATATTGGGACCATGAGCGTCTACCCTCTCCACCACACATGTATAACCTTAGGTCACCCTCTCCTTTTGACTATGATGACTATTGCTAATAAAGGCCCCTATTTCGTTTTCAATTTTAGTATCACTGTGATATACATACATACATACATACATGTGTATGCGTGTAAAGTTTAGGTTCATTTTTATTATGAATTCAATATGAATAGTTAGGTTCAATTTTATCATGAATTCAATAACAAATAAGGAATCATTCAAAATATTTAGTAGTGAAAATTTAAGATCATTATCGATCCAATGATCATGGTTAAATTTGTCAAATTTAATTGATGTTTTGTGATGGTATGTAAAAATCTATGGTAAATAGCCACACTAACTTTCTAGTTAACCAATAACTTCGCCTCATCAGAATGCTCACAAACCATTCCTAATTCAAAAAATAAAATAAATAAATAAAAAGTTCTCTAGCAACGACCTTTCTCAGAAATTAAATTAAGTCACTTTGAAAAGTATAAATATTGTATATTCTCCAATGTTGCAATAACCAAATCCAAATTAAACCACATTCGAAATTTAATTGTGAAAAATTAAGATCATTATCTATCGAATGATCATTAATTAAATATTTAAATATTTTTACTTGAATATGAGATTTTTTAGAGAATATTCTATTAGTGAACTTAATTTTTCTTTACTTTTGGAAAGAAGCTTATAAAACCATAGGATTAGTTTTCCCTTATTATCTCTTTTGAAGTTAATTGATGTCTTTGTGATATCCCATTTAATTTGATAATTGATTCATTACTTAATAGAATTGATTAATTGCTTTTTTGGATGGTGTG
>JZKD02S0404184.1:159421-174668 GCA_000966675.3 Picea glauca | reverse complement strand
CTACCCCTATACTCACTAACCCCCCTGCTACAGCTGGGGGCAAGAGAAAGAAGAAGGATCCCACCGCTCCCCTTCTTCCACGCATCCCACCACCTTGCGCACTATGTGAAAAAGAGGGCCACCAAACCAACAACTGTCCATCATTACTTGAATTACGGAATTTGATCCCCTCCAATCAAACTTCCATAACACCTGTCAATACCGCTAGTTCCACTAATACCACCAACCCTTCTAGTAGTAAAGGGTTGAGGACCAAATATGCTTGTGCTATCTATTCAGAGTAGGACCATTATACCCATCATTACCCAGCATTGCCACGCTTCCGACAGACGTTAGTTGCTGTACGCCAAAACTTCCAAAACAACCCACGCCCTGCTATGTCCTCTCCAACAAATATCACTGACATCCCTTATGTCACCACTTCAGTCAATGAACGCATGAGATGCCCTTGCTCTCTCTGCGATTCATTAGCTCATTTTACATACCAGTGTCCTATGATCCTTGAATATAGGCAATGCCAATTGGCCCTGCTTCACCAACCTCCAGAGGCGACCATTGACCTTACCTCGTCACTAGCAGATATTCAAGTCATTTATCCTGAGCCCGAGGCACTCCCAACGCCTCCATGGTTATTTAATGATGTCTCTGAGGATTTACCCCGCAACCCCCCCAACTCTCCTGCTCATTCCCCTATGGACACTCTCCACCTAACCACCACGGGTACCCCTCAGTACTTCAATATATGGTTTATGTCAAGTGAATCCTCATCATCTCCTAGCATTGCTCCCTCTGCTTCTCCATTAGGTGGCAACCACACTGTCACCAAGATCACTCCTCACGATCCCTTATATTCTCGTCGTTTCCAATGCGACGAGGAAATACTGGAAGAGCTACACTGCCCGGACTCTCCCTGGGACACACTACATCATCGTGCACTCTTCTTTCCATAGGAAACACTCATGCCTCCTAACCAAAACCCCATTTACGTGATCAAAAACAAAGATTTTATCCCGTCTGGGCCTATAGATTGGTTCAACAATCCCATTCCTGCCCCCGACGCTTTTGAAGAAGGTAATATGGCCAACATTTCCCCCACCATCAAAATCGACATTTCTATTAACAATGACATCGTCGACGAAATCATCATTGGAGTTGCTTGCACTCCTTAGGAAATCGCTGCATATAAATCCCTCTTCCAGGAATATAGGGATATTTTCGCCTGGTCATACACAGAAATGCCTGGCCTCGACCCCTCTATTGTCGAGCATCGCATCGACACCTAGCTTGACATCACACCAGTTCGCCAAAAACAGTGACCGCTACACCCATCTAAAGCCGCGGCTATCAAAGCCGAAATTGACAAATTACGTACGTCCGGGTTTATTTACCCCATCACTTATACTTCGTGGGTTTCCAACCCTATGCCTGCCAACAAAAAATAGGGCACTATCCGCGTTTTCACCGACTTTCGCGATCTCAATAACGCATGTCCAAAAGACAACTTTCCAACGCCTTTCATCGATCAAATTATCGACGACTGCGTCGACCACGAGGCTCTCTCCTTTATGGACGGATTCTCTGGCTATAACCAAATTCAAATTCACCCAGCTGATCAATATAAAACCGCATTCATTACCCCGTGGGGTACTTTTGCATATCGTGTCATGCCTTTCGGTTTAAAAAATGTTGGCGCAACTTTCCAGCGGGCGATGACATACATCTTTCATGATTTGGCTGAAATCATCCTCTCCTACTTGGACGACCTCACAACTCAATCCAAGAAACGCAACCAGCATCTCGATGATTTACGAATCATCTTTCAATGGTGTCGCCAGTACAACATCCGCTTGAATCCTCTCAAGTGTGTGTTTTACGTCACCACAGGGCACCTCCTGGGTTTTATCATTTCCCAAAGCGGTATTACCGTGGACCCCCTCAAAGTCAAAGCTATAACCGAAATTCCACCTCCTTGGAATTTACGACAACTTCAGAGTCTACAGGGAAAAGCTAACTTTATTAGATGCTTTGTTCCCGATTACGCCATACGCGCACACGGTTTACTCTGCTTACTACATCACAACATCCCTTTTCACTGGGACGACTATGACCAACAGTCATTTGACGATCTTAAAACAACACTTTCAAATGTACCTTTAATTAGTGCACCTGACTATAATCGCGACTACATCCTCTACGTATCAGCATCAGCTATATCAGTAGCCGACGTCCTCGTCCATCTCGGTGATGAAAATCATGAACATGTCATTTACTACGTTAGTAAGAACCTCTCAAGACCACCCTTGAAGTATAAACACAAAGAGAAACTTGCACTTGCAGTTGTCCTCGCAGTCCAAAAACTGCGCCATTACATTCTGCTTCGCACCACAAAAGTCGTCGCAGATTCCAACCCTATGCAATACTTGCTCAACCGTTGCCAAGTTAACGACAAATTTGCTCGATGGATCGTTATCCTTCAGGAGTACGACCTCGAGTTCTCAACACCTAAGAGTAAGAAGGCCCTCGTTCTCGTCGAACTTGTCACGACCCTCCCCTCTGACACCACCAGTACCCCCGTCAATACCGACTTTCCTGACGAACATGTCTTTTATATCACTTCGGATGATCCTTGGTATGGCAACCTTCTCATCTACCTAGGAACTCAAAAGTTTGGTAACCACCTTTCACGAGATGATCGCCGACGTATTCGCCATCAGGCCCCCCGCTATCTCCTTATTAGAGACATCCTATACCGGCGGGGTGTAGACACCATTCTTTGTCGATGCCTGACTATTGACGAGGCCGACAGAGTCTTAAACGACTGCCACAGCGACGCATGTGGGGGCCATCTTTCAGGTATATCCAAGACTCACAATATTATCCGGGCCGATTACTTTTGGCCTACCTTGTTTCATGATTGCATTCATGCCATGAAACGATGTGAGCAATGTCAGCTCTACGCCAACAAAGCCCGGGCTCCCCCCGCTCTTCTCCACCCTGTCATTACAGCCGACCCTTTTTGCAAATGGAGCATCGAATTTATGACTTGCAATCCACCCTCCAGCAATGGTCACAAGTACATCGTTGTCTCCGTTGACTACTTCACCAAATGGGCCGAAGCTATGCCCACTTTCAACAACACCGCTGACACTGCAGCGTATTTTTTCTTTAATCACGTCATATCCCGTTTTGGAGTCCCACTCCAACTCATTTCTGATCATGGGAAACACTTAGAGAATGAGATCTTCGTCGAACTCTCCTCTCGGTTAGGCTTCTCTCACGAGTTTGCCTCACCATATTACCCTCAGTCAAACGGACAGGTCGAGGCAGTGAAAAAAGTCCTCAAGACCATGTTATAGCGCACGGTTAATAAACATAAAACCAATTGGCATCATATGGTATTTTCTACGGTATGGGCTTATCGAACGACAGTAAAGACCGCTACTAGTTTCACGCCATTCCATTTAGTCCATGGGGTCGAGGAAACTCTTCCCATCGAGTGAGAAATTCCCACCTTACGCACCACAATTGAGCTATTACCTGACACTACTCCAATGGAGCAACGCTTGCTGAACTTGGAGTCTCTGGATGAAGATCGTTGATCTTCCTTACAGAACAACGAAGCAGGGAAAAAATGATCCAAGGCTACCTTTGATCGCCATGTCAACCTTCGATCCTTCCATGAAGGCGACCTTGTCCTAGCTTATGATATTGCTCATGATACCTTTGGCCACAACAAATTCGAATCACTCTGTCATGGTCCTTACATTATCAAACATTGCCTCACCAAAGGTGCATACATCCTGACCTCTCCTGAAGGCCTCTCTCTTAAAGAACCCGTCAACGGGTTGTATCTCAAGAAATTTTATGCTTAAAAGTAGTCATTCTACTTTAGGTTATTTCTTTTCTAGTGTTTTTAATCTTTTTTCTCCTCCCCTCTCGTCTAAACTATCCTTTGTGCTATTGACAGATGCCTCCTCCACCATCTTACCACATCGGTTACGCTGACGGTGCCAGCCGTTGGACACAAAATCTCGCTTCAGCTGCTTGGGCTCTCTACACCCCCTCACACGAAATGCTACATTCAAACGACATATGTTTGGGACCAACAACTAACAACCAAGCCGAATACACTGCGGTCATTGGCCTCCTAGACGACGCCCAGCGTAATCATATTTGTCACCTTAGCGTCTTCCTCGACTCTCAACTAGTCGTTCTCCAGCTCAACAATGTTTACTGTGTACGCGATCCGTACCTCTTTCGCAAATACCTACAGGTTAGACTGTTATCTCGACATTTTGATTCCATTAAATTTACACATATTCCAAGACAATTGAATCAAACAACAGATCAAATATCTAACATGGTGTTAGATTGGCATATATCACATCAAGCTACACATACATAAACATCTCATAAATCCTATCACAACATATATACAGAATAGGCATCATCAAAATCATCAGCAAAAAACACATGTAGACAACATCAGGATCTCAAAACATGTATACTCATATATATATAAAGGCCCATCAGGCCATCCGAATGTTTACATACAAAAATACATGTATCCGCAGGCCAATACAACACCTCGGTACAAAAATCGGCCCACCAGCCTAAATACAACAAAAACAGAGATGTACATCTTACACCACTCAGGGTGCCTCTATCGCACCACCACCTGCTCCTCCATTAGGAGGAGGTGGTGGTGGAGGACCACCCACAGGACCCTCCTGCCCTGACGGCAGGCGTCCACTCGTCATCGCAGCAAGCACTGCTGCTTGCCGCACTATGGCCTGCCATGGTGGCGGTACCCCTACACACTGCTCCAGGAAACTCTCATCTTGGATGCGTGTCCACATTCCCTCAGGAACATCCTGCAACATCGTCTCCAGACGACGGCGTATGTCATCAAAATCCACTTCGGCCGCCATCGGAGGAGCGTGTGATGGCCCCGCACCCGAGGCATCGAACCGGTGCCTCCTCGCTACCCTCTCGGGCTCAGCTGGTCGCCCCACGGCACCCCCCCTCCGACGCCGCTCTCCCTACGATAGCCTCTTCATCGCTCGACAAGCCGACGCTCTCTACATCTCCACCTCGCGCCCGTGAAGTGCCACATCTGCACATGCAAAAAATAACAACAAAAGATAGTATCAGCATCTATATCATATGGACTGCTATCTCACAAAACAATATACATCAAAACATGTAAAAAAATACTAAACATACCTCGATGGTCAAAAGCCTCCCCTGGAGGTAGCACCATGTCCAGGTCCCCCCGGAAGTCCACCCCAGCATAGGGGTACCGAAGTACTACCTGTGACATCTATCGCCATATTCGTGCCGCCTCTGTCAAAAATAAGTGGCCACCTTCGCCACCACCGTGGCGAACCAAAACTGTCGACCACCACCTCAATCACGGCTCTCGTGCCCCTGGCATCTCTAGCAGAACCCTCGGGCGCAACATCGACACCCTCTCCAAAAACTAGGACACTAGGATGGACCTGAAAGTAAACTCTCCTCCATCAGTGGACCGACAGTGGTCCAACTGTGCCACCATCCTAGCATGAAGCGTCAGTCCCCAAGCAAACTTCTCGCCATCCAACACTCTCTCCAGCACCAACAACTAACCACCACTAATCTGTTGGGTCGCCAGTGACCCATATACTCGTACAATCATCGTCGCTATATAGCAATGTGCCAGAGAGTCTATCGCACCAATGCTCACCACAGTCCCAGACATAAATTTAGGACCTGAACAATATCTCCGGCCAACATCAGCGAGCAAAGTATCCCTAGGCAGCACTGGCTCCACCGGTAGGGGCGTTCCCCGAAAGGGGAGCCCAGTCAGGAAATATACATCCTCCACCGCAGTGAAGGGGATCTGCTCTCCTCGCACGAGGAAGCAGTGCAAATCCGGACTCCACATATGGAGCAAGAACTGTAGTAGATACTCTTGTGCCCGTATCAACGAGCACTCAAAAAACTTTAGCAACCCACAGGTTTCCAAAGTCACATGCACTCTGGGCCCCTCAATGGCCACGACGTCTCGCAGCTGGGCCCAGTCTCGCTCTCGCCACCGCACTTGCATCGTCACCACTGTCCACCTGCAGATAACACAGAGCCCTATATCATCTCAAGCAATTATCAACAACATCACAAAGACTCATTTTTTACCCTTCGAACCTTGCCTCCTAAGCGCGGTTTTTGTTACCCACAGGCGCGCACACATGCGCGCTTGTTCATTAAACAGGCGCGCATCTATGCGCGCCTGTACAATACACATGTGTGCATCAATGCGCACCTATTTTCTTCACAGGCGTGCCCTTACGCGTGCCTGTTCACCATACAGGCGCGCACTGATGCACGCCTGTCAAACCCACAGGCTCGCACAAATGCGCGCTTGTTCAACTCACAGGCGCGCCCTTGGGCGCGCCTTAAATTCTCTCTCGCACGCACACATGCACGTATATTCGGTGTACAGGCGCGCACGTGTGCGCGCCTCTCACCGAGTCGCCCGCGCATATGGGGCCCACACCCCCTAAATACTCCTGTACGACCCTCCGTACAAACCTTGCCCAAAAATTGAAAGCCTATTTCTATGCAGGATGATCAGACCACTAACTTGATACTCACAGAACGTCGATCAGATGCCTCATCCTCCCAGAATCTCCAAATCTCCTCTGAAAACTACTCGTCCAGTCACTATAGCAGTAGGTACAAATGAGGTGGCAATGTGGGCCCTACAACTATATATAGGCCTTTTGCCAAACTTCCACTCACCATTCCGGGAGCCCAAGGTGTCCATTTTTCAAACCGTCTTCAGCCACTAGATCAACATCCCACCACCTACATCACAGCCGTCCCTGGGTCACTTTTCATCCTGAGCCCTCAGGGCACCTTTTTTCATATCATGGTCAGGTACGCACGCACATTGTCACATTTATCTAATACATGCTCATATCTTTGATTCTCTTCAGATGTTGTTCACCTTGGGTATTTGGTTGTTATGTGTGCACGTACTTTCTCGTCATTCATCGACATCACCCCTTCAGGTATATACTCAGCACTGGCATGTAGTCTCTCCCGCTATATTGCATTTACATTTCCAGTCACACCCTCTGATATTGGCCTTTAGGATCCTCATTCCCGGCTCTACAGTACCCACACCTCCATTTGCATATTCGGTACTGTTACCCGGTAGCTTTCTTACCCACATGAGTTGTCCCATTCATAGCACCTTTTGGAACTTTTGACACTCATGCTATTCTTCATTACCCTTTAGGGATGGGAGTCCCGATAGTATTTCATCATGTTGTGAATCAGCCACATACTTCTTCTCCTCATTTTGCTAGCTTTCCATATGGACTCCCAGATTATCTCTTACCTGCACCTCCGCAGTATCATGAACCCTTCATTTCATCCACCATCAGTTTGCCCATCTGCGAACCTATCTTCATTTCACCTACCTCATACAGAAACTCACCAATGGGGCCCCCACCCTTCATCAGTATCCCAAGCACATTATGCCCTCCGTGGGCCACTCATATCACCGGGGCACCCGTTTCTGTATTTGTACATTTCTCCCCAATTAATAATTATTTATTGTACAAACGCCTTTATTTCCAGTCATTACATTTTCTTTTGTCGTCACCGTTGGCGACTTGCTTCCTTTTGGCCACATGCAACCCATATCACCCTTGGTCGGAGAATTACTTATCATCTACCCTTTCCAACATCGTCCATATCTTCAGAGTACTCCATAGGTCATTTACCTCTACCCTCTGAATTTGTTCACCTTGTCCCGCCTCTAGCACAACTTATCATCGGTCTTGTCATCCCCCTGACACTCAACCTTGTCACATGGTTGCAACCACTCTTTATATCATACATCCTTCAACCAAGGGAAGTCTTGAGTCTTTCCACTTTTTTACTTCATCCATGTACCTCTACCACTTCCTCACCTCAGTAGATTCCATGAAACCCTTTGCTTCTGGGAGTCGCGTTCCCCTTTTGTCGACATCAATACAATTTTCCAGAAGGGCGACAATATCTTGATTCGCATTTTCTATTTTATGAGAGATCTCGGACGACACAGGGGGAAACACCATTGCTCCCTGCTGTCATTGGCCCCCATAACATTCGACACCAACACTTTCTCATGTTATGGTGGGTCTTACTTTGCGACTATTGCAATTTTTTCTATTATTTGACGAAGACCTCTGAACTTGGTTGGGATATCAATGCCAACATCATCGCTGCTACTTATTACCGTGATCACTGCCTATGATTCAGAGTATGTTCCTTTGCATAATTTTCTTCTGCCTTTATCATCTACCGCCCCTGAGGGCACTGCATTTGTCTACACCAACACTTCAGTCATCTTTTTCCAGGGTTACATAACACGAGCATGGGGCATGCCCGCCTCGTTTGTACACAGTTGTATATTTTTTGCACCTTATGGAAGGTCGGGTCCTACCGGTTCCTTTATCCTCCAAAGGATTGCTCTGAACGATCCCACTATTGCTCTATCTTATAACAACATTCTCAGTAGAAGAAACATTGATGGATTTCGGCTATACGTATGCTCCTAACCTCATCCATCAGGGGGGCATCTGTTATCACTGAAATTTCATCCACACATGGCGACAAGAACTCAACATCATAAAAATAGTAATGAAGTCATTCATGGACTTGAATTAATACCACAGTATTCAAAAGGGGCAAAAAACTATACAAAGTAGTATAAAATTAAAGAGCGGTTTACAGAAGTTGGGCGCGTGCGCACATGTGTGGAACAGGAACGTTGCATGCGCGCATACGTGCACGATGCGCGACTGTTAGCACAAAAATCCGCGCACATGCTAAACGACGCATTTATTGAAATGGTCGGCCTCCCAACCACTTATGGATCAGCTCCCAAGCCGATTTGACCCTCAAATCTGAGATGAATCTGAATGGTAGGTTGGTCAAAGACCTAATAATTCCCTAAAGAGCCTCTTTTCACACTACAAAGGAGTTACACAATAACCCAATGCAATGCTATAAAAATCCATGAATGCACCTCATTTTCTCAAGGAATTTCATGTAATGTTATGCTGCCTATATTGTTTTAAGGACTCCATCCTTGACAAGATCACTTTGGCACCATTTCATTGAGCAATCCACCTCTCCATTGAGTGGATTTGAAAAGGACTTCTTTCATCACCATTTTTATTTTTCTTGTTGTAAGGAGAGCAAGTTTGTGAGGGTCCAAGAGCCTTCCTTTGGATGAAGAAGGGACTTATAGTCCCCTTTCTTCATTGTGCTTTGATTTCATCAATAGATAAACCTAAAAACATTGGTGATATTGGTCTTTTGTGTTTGTTATCTCTATACCCATATGCTTATGATTTTAGTTTGTATTAGTTTAATTCTTGCTTATAATTGTGTTTTTATTTCTCTAACTCTTTCCTCTACAACTGTCATGCTCAGAAAGACCCAACTGAGCATGTAAGCACCTCTTATTTTCTCACCAAGGTGACGAAAAGGGTGCAACAATGCTCGATGAATTTGACTTCATCATCGCAGTCGTATTAGATGTGTCATAGGATATTATGCAGAACACTGAAGCCAAGCAAGCAACCATGTATGAAAAAACTGAGACATAACTAAGAGGGGTAAAACATTCCCTTCACTCCATCCACGCAGTATCCACAGAACCCTCGCCATGAGAAGAACCGGATTTGGGAGATGAGTCTACCCAACTCTGCAAAATAGTTGATGTGACCGAAGCTTGCCTTCATCGAGCGCAAGAAGAGAAATAACAGGCCATGGTGGCCCTGAAGCAAGAACAACAAGAAGTGGTAGAGAAACACTGAGTTGCGTAGCAGGAGAAGGATGACCTCCACACCAAGTTCAAAGAGGAGAGAGCATAGTTCAAGCAAGAGAAAGAGAAGTTGCTCGCAGAGCAGCTCAGAGTCAAAGAAGCAGTCAGTAGAGCACTTCACTTTGTGATAGGCTTAGAGAAAAAGGTAGAAGAACCAGTGGAGCATCAAGTAGTGCAACTCATAGAAGCTATCCAACAACTTCATCAGAGAATTGAAAACCTAGATCTACAAACAATGCCAGGTACCCCGCAGGACGTGTGAGACCAAAGAGAAGCCAATGCCCGGAGCACAGTTGAGAGGATCAGAGAATTCACTCTGGAATGTAAACAAATCAGCAGTAGAAGTGCACAAACCTATGAGTGACTTACTGAAGACCCTGAACTAAAGTCACTGGAGTCACAACTCTAGGAGGCAAAGCAACAAGCATTGACAATACAGGCGCAGTTGAAGCTTCTGTCAACAGTTAAAAGGATGAAGCGATCCCAGGAACAACGCACTGCTCAACAACAGGTCCACACCATACAAAAAAAAGTCATGGAAGTGACTTGGAGGCTCCAACCAATCCAGGACGAAGTGTGCCAACTGTTTGAGGAGATTGAAGGTCGAGGAGTAGAACTAGAGCAAGTAGTCACTGAAGTTGAACAACGTTTAGAGGGACCTGTCAACAAAGGATTTATCCAAGAGTTCGTCGAGCAGGAGGCCTTGGTGCAACAATGGGTCGAAGCAACTCGAGCCAAGCTCTAGGATTTTGAAGTAGAGCTACCCAAACTAGAGTGACTCGGGACAAGTCACAGGTGAGTGTTGGGGGCATGTTGGTCCTTGATCAAGTTTTGAGGATCCTTGGCCATGTTTAGGGATTTTTTGGTTTTGGGATTATGTAACGGGTATGGGGATGTCGGACCATGGGTTTAGCCATGTTTAGGCCCTTTTGTAATGTATAAATAGAAGTCTAGACAATGTAAGAGAGAGGGGAGAGGCTTTGTACCTAGCCAAAGTGTTGAGTGCAAATTGTAAATGCTTTGTGCATGCTATGTTGAGAACTTGCAGAGTTAAGTGCAAGTGATTGTAAGAGACTGTGTAAAGGCTTTGTGCTATAATCTAGCTTGAGGAAGGAGGATATAGCAAAGTGCACTCAGATCTCCTGTCCTATGCAGAGTACGATCTTGTGGCTCTGTGCATGTAGAAGATTGACAAGAGACAATAAAAGAGAAGAAGAGTTGGTGGACGTAGCCCCAAGCTGAGGGTGAACCACATATATCATGTGTTATGGTTGCTTTTTGCATTATGGTTGTTTCATTGTTCATATGATTAATGCTTAGTGCTTAGATGAATTTGATATGACAAGCTTGGTGTTGAATAATATGAATGAATGCTAGATCTAACCTATGTGAATGTGCTTAGTGCTTGAATATACTAGATCTGGGTGAATACTTTGTTGATATGTTGTTAGGTTTTACTTGTGCTATAAATTAAGGCTGAATAATAATGATCTATAACTGCTAAGTGATCTGTTAAGGTGTTACAATCACAGATATGTGTCCCAAAAAAGTTTGCAGACAATGGAGTCCTACATCCATCCCTGCCTCTACCTCGGGTGAGACTTCATCTGCTTTGCAGGTGTTTTCGAAAGGGCTAGTAGTTAGGGTTTTGTTGGTGCGTTGTTGAAGCATTGAACCCTGGGTATGCCCCTATGGAAACAATTCTTGGCATCCTTTCATACCTTATGTCATTACATGACTTCATCTAGCTCACTCAAATCTAGGTAACTAGCTAGTTCACATAGAAATGCACTACTTCCCAATCCACATGGAGTCTTAGCAACTATCCAGTTTAGCCAGTTCACATAGAACTACGCTACTACCCAATCCATACAGAGTTTGGGAAAATATCCATTTTATCTAGTTCACACAGAACTACGCTACTACCCAATCCATACCGAGTCTGGGAAACTATCCAGTTTATCCAATTCACACAAAACTGCGCTACTACCCAATCCATATGGATTTTGGGAAACTATCATGCTTGTAAATGACTACCCACTACTGCCACACTTTGTAAGCTACTACCCTCTAGAATCACATATGTGAATCATCATTCCCTCTTATGAGGGAAGTCCTTCTAAACCACGCCAAGCTTGTCCCTGAAGTACTCAAACTTTACCTTTGACAGAGGCTTGGTCAACACATTTTCTATCTACTCGTCTGTGCCAATATACAGGAGCTTCATAACTCTCTTTTGCACTAGATCTTGGATATAATGGTACTTGATCTCGATTTGCTTGGAATTTTCATGAAACACATGGTTCTCAAACAAATTTATACAACTCTGGTTGTCAAAAAAAAATACAAGTCACCTCCAACTCGAGATCAAATAGTCCTACAAGCAACTTATGAAGCCACACAGTTTCACTACTATTTGAACATGCTGCTATATATTCTTCCTTGGTTGTACTAAGTTCCACACTAATCTACTTCTTGTTGGGCCACAATTCATAGCTAACCCCAAATTGAAGTAAAATCCTGATGTACTCTTCCGATCTATGACATATCCTTGCAGTCTTATCTTATGATCTAAAACATATCGGAGTCCAAATTCTATCGTACCCTTCAGGTACCATAATATGTTCTTTTCTGCAATCGAGTGAACACATCTTGGTTCAACCATATGCCGACTCAAAGTATTCACTGCAAATCATATATATGACCTAGTATTCGTCAAATACATCAACGAACCAATCATCTACCTGTACATGGTGAAATCCACTTTCCTTGAAGAAGTATCACTCAATAACTTCAGGTTCGTCACCATCGGTGTGGGAATGGATTTATAATCCATGATTATGAATCTCTTCAGGATTTCTATTGCATATTTTCCTTGAATAAGGAAAATATCGTCCGGTTTATTCCACACCTCTAGACCCGAGAAATAATGCATCATACCCAAATATTTCTTCTCAAACTCTGATGCATCATGCATCATAATCAATGATCAACTTCTCATTCCCTGTTAGAAAATAGGTCATCCACATATAACAAAAATATCACTGGTCCACTATCCTCAACCTTATAGTAAATATTGGCATCTTCTTTACTCTTGGTAAAACCCAAGCGCATCATAAAACTGTTAATTCTACCTCACCATGCCCTGAGTGCTTATTTCAATCCATGCAAGGATTTATTCAATATGCACACATGTGTTTTCTTGTCACGTGTCTCGAAACCTTGTGGTTGCTCCACGTACACTTTCTCTTCCACTACACCATTTCAAAAATATGTCTTCATGTCCATATAATGTATCTTCCATTTCATTACTGCATCTATCACAAGTGTAGTTCTAATAGAAGTGTATCTCTCCACAAGAGAAAATGTCTCCTCATAATCTATTCCTTCTTTTCGGGAGAACCCACGAGCCACAAATATTTCCTTGTACTTCTCGATACTTCCATTCATTGAATGTTTTGTCTTGTACCTCCATTTGGAACTCACAATTGATTTCTCTTTCGGCCTCAGAACCATATCCCAAACATCATTCTTAATATTGGACCGATATTCCTAAATCATGGCATCCTTCCATACTTTCTTCTTTACAACCTCTTCATAATAGGTAGGCTCAACATCAATGACATCACATAACAATGCCACGTAACTGGAATATGGTCAAGGTTTCTTTCTTTCTCTAAAATATCCATCTGGAGCACCATACTTCTTGAGATCTTGAATAATCTCATGAGCCCAAGCTAGTATTATTTTCTTCGTACTCATTTCTATAGGTCTTTATTGTTCTTCCATGTCATGATCCTCTGGACCATGCTCTTCTGGCACAACATCATTACCTTCATTTGTATCTACAACTCTAGTATCTTCAGGCTACTCGTCATGGATCTCATTTGTATGATGTTTCCTCAATCTACTAAAGGTTGCATCCTCATCGAAGGTAACATATCTTCTAGTCTCAATTTTTCTGTAACCAGGGATGTAGACTCTACATGCCTTCCATGTCTTAATATATCCAAGAGATATACCCTTCTTTCCTGAAGGATTCAATTTCGATCTCCTCTCCTTTTTTGATAGTTATCATTAAAACTTGACAATTCAATTGTTGTTGAAATCACAATTTTTCATTATTTAAATTGTAGTTTTGAATGCATATAAATTATATAATCTCAACAATTAATAAAAAAAACACAACAAAAAAATTCAAAAAATTTAATATTTAAACTATGACTTATCTCAATTCCCTTTAATGAAAAGTAGGTTCTCCTTTTATAACTGTGTACCATTCGCTTACACTTTGATAATTCCCCTTCACATTCCTATGCATATGAACAATTACACATAAATACTTATTTATAATCTTTTTCTAATGAGGTCCTTTACACAAGGACTTTATCATCTTTCGCTATGAGGCCTACACAATCTTTTGATGTGAGGCCTTTTATGCTCGTGAAGACAATGAATATGGCCACAATGATAAATATATAATCATATAAGTGAATATGGTTTTGAATTTTGGAAGCATTAGATCATGTAATGCACCAAAAACTTAAAAAAATATGGCAAGATATCCCAAAATTACACTTGACTTATCTTTTAGAGATACCACTTGACTTTATAATTTAAAACTCTAATAAATTAATAAATATATTATATAAATATAAATAATATTTGTTCCTTATGATAAGTGGAGTGTTCACTTGAAATGTTGGATGTTTCAAAATCTTACACAATTTATTTTCATAAATTTTAAGCACGCACACACAAATTATAGCTATAGTTATACTTATTCTATAAATATCTTGAAAATGATTTTTATTATTGGAAAATTAGAAGTGGATAATAACTTTGTAAAATGTTGGCCTAACATTCATTTCAACATGTTGAATTAATTACAAAATAAATAACTAAACTAGAGCTTGAAATCTTCATTCCTAAATAACACATGATATGAAACTAACAAAACTAAATTATGGAATTTTCATCTTTAAATAACACATAATATGAAGACAAATCTGTAGGAACACATAATTTTCTACCTTGGTCTCTTCCCCAATCCCACAAGAATGTAAGACTCTCAAAACAACAAACTACAGATTAAGAAATTGTTGTAAATGAATTGATGAAAAAACATAATTAAATGCCCATGTATGCACATAAATTCCACACACAAAAAAAATTGTTTATTTCCTTTAGCTCAAGAAAAAATTATACACATAAATCTTCTATTAAAGATAGCCACAATATTTTATCCAATTTGAAAATCATAACCACAATCTAATTCAAGATAAGATCTTGTTAGAGATCTCTTAAATCCAACTAAGACTTGACAAACTCCATAATACTAGAAAGTGCATATCTACATAGATAAAACTTCAATAACAAACC
>JZKD02S0404184.1:130398-158759 GCA_000966675.3 Picea glauca | reverse complement strand
CTTCTGAGTTTATGCTTGAAAATTTTAGATGGTATCAGAAGAAAAGAAACACACAACTATTATCAGAGCATTATAGTAATGAATTCTAAAATGGTTTAGAAGAGATGAACATAGTATAAATCACCAATTCAAGAGCATTGAATAATGAATTTTGGAGTTTTAGTTTCTCAATTTAGATAGAAGAAAGAAAAATGAAAATACAAAATAACATGAATCACACACTATGAGAGAAAACGAGACTCATAACACCACCAATTAGAATATTTTCATAAAAAGTCCCAAAATCTGCCTCTACACCCATGTATTCATTCCAGTCCTAGAGTTTTATAAAGTTTTCCTAAACAGAGGGCAGGCTTCTCTTTTCTCCATGCTTCTATACTCGTGAGGCCAAGCATATATAGAGGAATTTCATATGGAATTTAAAATGTTCCGACTTCCTCATAATTCTAAAAACAAATACAAGTTACAAAAAGGAAGAACAATTGTATTATTTAAAGGGACCGTTAGTAATCGGTATGTCAAATCAGGAATCCCTTCTCTTAATCCGACATCTATCTAAAACTATTTGAAATACACCAAAATTTTACCTGAGGATTCACCTCAGCTTGGTCATTTCCTCCTCCAGGGTACTCCACCAATCAAAATTTTCCCCGACGCTCTCTATCATCTTAGTTTTGGCCTCTGATTTCCTCCTTTTTCTCCTCTTCTTCTTTGCGGCTGGGTGGCAGGCATTGTCTGTGTGTTCATTTATGACAAGATACCTCATAACAGGGTTTAATTTTACTCCCAACTCCGTCTTAGTTTCAGGTTCGGTATGAAATTTAGTCACCAACATATGTAAGACCCATCTTTCATTCTTACTTATTGACCTGCCTGGTACCTTAGCTGAGAACCCAGTCGCGCCAGACATCGTTTGACGGGTATTATCCATGCCTTCCAGACTTCGCAGAGACCTTTATTTGGCCACCCTTTGAGTTTATAGAATTCAAGAGCACAGGTCGAGCTTGTTTTTCTTAAGCATAAGATGACAATTTCTGAGAATAGGATAAACTGATTCATATCTGAGATTTTATGGTTTGTGTACTTTGCTCACGAATTACTGTCACAATACCTTGGTGTGCCACGCTTCATCAATCCACTTTGAATGACGATCCTTGAGTTAGTTAAGCGGCGATGTCCTTTTGGTATGTCATCCAGGAAAGTACCTGGACCGGTGATGTGAGGTGATCTGACCAACCTCCATCCTCCCCACGAGCTATCGACATGAATTTTTGAACCACGTGACATCGGGGACATAGGAAAAGTGGTTTCGGGCAATATTTCATCTCCCCTGATGTGTGTGTAAGAGCGCCATGCATTCCCCGTCGAAACCAGAGTAGTTTTCCCTAGTATTCCTTCGCGATGTTAAGTTTCATGTTATTTGTTTGTTCGATGTAGGCTTCAACTGTAGATCTAAGATTCTTCAAGATCGACGGCCCGCTGAGCTACTCCCTTCCCACTTCCACTACATTCGTTCATATGCTGTAGAATATAGTTGAGTGTCCTGAACTATCATGCCTCTACTTTGGTATAGCGTCTTGCTAAACTTCAGAAGTTTTTAGATCCCGATAAAAATTGTTAGGGTGATAACAAGACCCATATTTTTAATACTCCCTCTTGAGGATAGTTCTAGGTACATGAAAACCAAGTCTAGTTCTAAAGTCTTCAAATTTTGGCTTAGGTAAGGCTTTGGTGAGTATGTTAGCTACATTATATTCAATAGAACAATGCTCCATATAAATCCCCTTCTTGTTGATGAGATCTCTAATGAAATGGTACCTGGTTTCAATGTGCTTTGACTTGTCGTGAAACATGGGATTGTTAGCTAAATTTATACAAGACTGATAATAACAATAGATAAGAGTAGGACTCTTATGCATCACTCCAAGATCAATAAGAAAATTTTTAAGCCACATTGATTCACAACTCCCAGTAGAAACAATAATATATTCATACTTTGTGGATGACAAAGAAACACAATCTTGTTTCTTACTGCTCCAAGAAACCATGTTAGAATCTAAGGAGAAACAACAACCTATAGTAGATTTTCTAGAATTGACATAACCTTCCCAATCAACATTTTCATAACCATGCATACAAATATATTTTCCTTTTTCATTACCAAGACCATAAAAAACAATGCCACTCAAATAATGAAGAATTCTCGTACCAACTTGCCAATGAACCTTCTTTGGTTTTACCCTAAACTGAGTTACGAGATTTACAACATATGATAAATAAAGATGAGTATTAAATAAGTAAAGAAGTCTACTAATCAATTTTTGATACAATGTAGCATCCACTTCTTCACTTAGATCATCAACTCTCTATTTAACACAAGGATCCATAGGTGTAGAAATATGTTTGCAACCCTCCATTTTGAACTTTTTCAAAATCTCCACAACATACTTGTTTTAAATCAAAATAATATGATCGCTATCCCACCACACCTCCAAACCAAGAAATAGTGAAGAGGACCCAAATAATTCATTTGAAATTACTGGCATAATTCATTCTTCAACCATTTAATTAATTCATCATCATTTCCTATCAGAATGAGATCATCTACAAAAAATAATCACAATGCTATCACCATCACACAGAAAATATAGATTAGCATCAACAATTGATTTTGTTAGACCTTTTCCATGTGTTATCACCGTAATATTTTTTTGATGGTATTCGAGCTTAAAAATCTTATTGAAGGATTATATCGCCACAAATATATGATAGATCAGAAGGCCCCACTATATCTGGTGACATACAGACAAAATAGCAGAGATACAAAGAGAAAAAATTGGCGGACCGTCGATCTTGAAAGAAGCCCGGATCAACGACCGAGCCGCATATCATAGATTTAACTCATGCGAAGGTTAAGTGATCGAGGGCAGGAAGGCGAAAATAATAGCAGTTTCATAACGGGATGCATGGCGCCCATAGAGGTACATCGAGGGAAAAATAAGTCTGACTAATAACACTTCCTTCAACCCTCTGATGCCAAAGTTGCCAGGAAAATGTGGACCGTAGATCCTGAAGTATCCCAGATCAACGACTGAAGTTTATATCGACGATTGAAACAACATGAATATTAATCGATAGAGGGAGAGCCAGGGAAAACTACCGTGGTTTAAAGCATGGATTCTTGGCACCCTCAGAGGCACGTCGGGGGAAAAAGGCGGTTCACTTGAAACCATTTTCTCCAACCCCCGATGCCAATAGATACATATAAAAGGAGGAATCCCCTAACATTATTCTATGACAATTCGAAGCCTTCGAACGTTTGAAAACTTGGCGCGAAGCTTCCAGTCGAATTTCAAATCTTAGAACCGAACCAGACTTGCGTTTTTCACCGATTGACATGTATTCTTCACCATGGCCGCCAGTCTTGTCATTTTAGCCGTGAATGAACAAGAGATCTCCTCCGGGAGGAATCCCTAATTGACAGAGATTTTGACGTTTTCGACATAGAGATAACAGTCTCACCCATTTCTGTGTCTAGATCAAATTTGTTGGAAAATGTTGGAACGTGCATACCTTTCCTCGAAGCGACTCAAGCCCCCATCATCCCTTACATCGTAGAAACGGTCTTTCCATTCCCCGAATTTGTAAGATGGTGTGCAAAGCGATATTATTAGAGAGAAAGAGTCATTTTAAATAAATTAGGATCTAAAGTTTTGTGTTAAGTAGACAGTCCATCACTCTGACATGCTCTTAGTGTACTAGATGCCTCCCCCACAGTGTCAAAGCCCTTAAAGGAACAGAGAATGATCACAATTTATAGAGAGTGTCCGCCCAAAGTTAAAACCTTATTTTTGCAGACCATAGTCAAGCCTAAACATCATTCATAGAGTCTGTCATTACCTGCCAATGTAAGCATTATGATTGTTGAAGTCTAGTGGGCTTGTTCCCTGCTAAGTCAAATTTTAGGGTTAGACAATGACAAGTTTGTGGTAGAGGTCATGTTAGGTTTCCTATTGGTTTGTTTTTTTTCTGGTCAGTCAGTCAGTGTCAGTTTTGACGAATTTATTGCAGAGAATATACATCAATAGATGGTCAAATTTAGCTCGTTGAGACACTTCAGATACTACACACACTTGCTGAGGATGTTTCTGGAATCCAACAAAACCAAATTTCCTGAGATGTCTTTCATTTCAACCGAGTGCAAAAGGATCACCATGCTCATGTTCATCAACAAGATTATGTCCAGGGTAAACAATATCATTTTTGGTTCAGATCTACCGAGAGTTCTGGAAGAGATGAAAATCTCACTACAGCCAAATCCAGAGAGCATGATAGGAGATTGGGTGTTGTTCACACAATCTACTGTGATTTGGGAATATGGATACTAGGAAGGACCTTATATTTTACCAGTTTTTCTGATGCCCAGGGTCTTCACTTTGGAATTCATAAGACAAAGAATTATCTTAGAGACTGAAAATTTTCTGAAAGCACACAAGGCTTCTAATTTGAAATTTCCTTTCATGGTGGGTCCTTTTGTGGTGAAGAGTAAGTCATGTTTTCCCTAGATTAAATCCAATCTCAGTAAATTTGGTTTCACACGGTTGCAAGGGAGAATATATGATCCCCATCATATCATATCAAAGAGAATATTGGCCAGTAGACAAGGTCCCTATGAACATGAACATGTTGAAGGATTTGATAAGTTGACCAATCTAGAGACCTGTGTAGACATGGAGGTCATCATACAAAAATATCAAATGAAACAAACAAAACCAGCTCCTTAGCTGAGCCCAGCGTGGAAACCTTCCCCTAAGTTGGTTATCAAAGATCCTAAAATGAGCGTTTACAATAAGAGGAGTAGTTCAGAAGCACTAGAAACCAGTAGCCAACAAGATACTCTCAAAAGGATGAAAATCACATCATCAACTCAAGTATTTGGCTTGGAAGAAGAAGATCTCAAAGGGAAAACATACATGGAAATGGTAGAGGCTACAACCAATAAAGAAGAAACAAATACATAAAGCATGCCACAAAACAAAATCAGCACGAAGGTCTTTAGAAGCAGGAAGTACATATTTGGATAGACACCTGGGGAAGTGTATCAGTCCAAGGGAGATTTGATAAATTAGTATGCTATGAAAGTAAGTATGGCGAATAGTGAAATAAGAGATCTTTTACCTGAAGTAGAAAGGACTTCTCAACATAAGGCTTCCTTACTCTTAGTCGGGGATGTGGAGAAAAAGACATTTAACATTGTAGTGGCTGATGATGATAAAGTCTCCGAGATCAAAATGCACTATGAAAACATGGTTGCCACCGACAAAGTAAAGTTTCATGGGAATTCCAGTGACATGTTATATTATGATTATCTGAGCTTGGCACTAAAGTTTGCAAGGTTAACAACATACGCGTCAAAACTAGATGGACAACTGAAACAACAAAAAAGTGTCCAGCAAAGCCTAGATGACACATGTGAAAAAAATAGAGTCTGAAGGTCCCCAGGGGTTGAAATATTCTTTGGATGAAAAGGACAAGATGATCCAAAGTCTAAATAAAAGGCTGAACATGTCACCCACAGATCATCCACAAACAACATAATTGGTTGTGTTGGAAGATGAGAAAGAAATATTCAGACAAGAGGCACTCGATTACAAGGTTAAACTGTTGCAATTGGAGAAAGAGAAAGAGAATTGGTCACTGACATAGGCAGCAACATTAGACATGGAAGTCATTATACCTGCAAATATAGAGGCCGGATGAAGCACTGAGGGGTTAGTCCAAGCTATGTCCTAGGTAAGCTTAAAAGAAGGTGAGGTCAAGAATCTCAAAGAGAACATGGAAAATTTAAATCAGGAGATGAAAGTGAAGGATGAAAAGATAGCTCAACTCCACAGAGAAAATCAAGATTTGCAGGAGAGAGTGAACAAGCTAAGAACCAGGTTAAAGGGAAAGACATTATTGCAGGGAGCCAAACATGTAATTTTGGATTCTATTTCCATGGAGGTTGTTAAATTTAGAGTTTATTTGAATTTTATCGATGACAAAGATAACATGGTTGTCACAGCTCAGAACAAATGCATTGTTGTAAATGAAATATTAACAGAGAAGCCCTTGGAGTGGGCCCAAAATGCTATTGATTTACTGAATTCTATACCAACTGTTGAACTTCAAACCATTGGTGTGAAAGATAGGACCGCGTTGATCATTTCATCCAAGAGGATCATTGCTAAGCACAACTTACTCGAATCAATCCAGAACAAAGATGTGCAAATGGAATACATCATACAAGAGTTTAAAAACACTTTTGAAGATTTGTTCGTCAAAGGCCTTCCATCATTTTGGGATGGTAAAGGCTCGTTATATAATCAATAATACTATCACTCTCTCCTCATGCAATGTAGAATGGATCATTCTAAGTTTGAGAATATGGAAGAAAGTCTGAAAGGTCGGAGTCCGGTAGAGAATTTGGCTATAGATTTCGAAATTTTAAACAAGTTTAAAACAGTGAAGGTCAGCATGCCAACCATGTCCTATGCTACATGCATTGACTTGGAAATTCTGAGTAAAGAGATGATGGATTACATAATCCCCTCTGATCCACAATGGAAAGAAATCGTGTGGTTGGGTAAGACAAAGTGCAACATCCCCGGAACCAACAGATGATCTCCAGGTGTCACAAGTTTTGTAGATCCGGCGAGAGCTCAGAGCGAGACAGATGGTGCAGAAGAAGTCAGATAGTCAGAGAAATTGCTCATGATTTTGAAATGTTTTCTTTTGCTAATTATTGTAAATCATTTCGTATACCGAAACTGTTAGTAGAAACTGTTACAGAAGCTTAAACGTTTCAGTTTCAATTTTTTTTTATCAAATTGTATAAGTACTAAGAGACTTGAATTGATTAATGTTGGAATAGGTGCAAGAGCACCTTTTTGGTTGTATCAAACTCTATTTGTAAATTTTTTGAATCTGAATTGAATATAAATGCATAATATTTTGAAGTCTCTATGAAAATATTCTAACAGGTGGTGATATTATCTTTGTTTCCCTTCATCGTATGTATTTCCTGTAACCTGTCATTTCATTTACATTTTCTTCTGTTTAAATTGGAGATTTTAAAGGCCTAGAATTCGTCTTGTGATGCTCTTAGCTTAAGCAATTTAAACTATGTGATTGTCTTCTTAACGTATTTAGAATTCATTTAAGTAATGCTCTGATGCAGTTATTTGTTCTCTTTATCTTCCTACACTCTTTTTTAATTTAAGAATAACTTAGATTCATCGCCTCATTTAGCCTTTGTCCTCTAGAGAGTTCTATTAGTCGATGCATTGTTTCCATTCAATTTCAGAATTTTGACTCCATAGCCCATAATGTTCCTCCCCTTCTTTTCCAACAACTTTATAAAAATCCCCAAACAAACCAAATCTAGCTACCGATTTCCATAGATATACTCAGTGACATGAGAGAGCCCTCATTGAGTTGAGCAAGCTAGTGCCTCAGCTCTAAAACTGGTTGAAACAATTACCTCTATTGTTTTTCTATTCCGCCAGCCAAAATTTACAGAGTGCTAACACCATGGATCCACTCATCAATTTAAGTATACCATACATGAGGATCCTTCTTAAGATCAGACAAGGCCTTCTTCAATCTACGAACAATATCCTCTTTACCAACAACTTCAAATCCCTATGGTTGTTGTATGTAGACCTCTTCTTGAAAAGCACCGTTTAGGAAATCCATCTTCATGTCCATATAGTGAATATTCCAATTATAAAAAACAAACAAGGAAAGTACACATATATTAGTAGTATATTGAGAAATAGGAACAAAGGTATCATTATAGTCAATGTTAGGTTTTTGACTAAAACCTTTAGAAACAAACATTTCCTTATGTTTTTCAATGGAACCACCAACATTATGTTTGAGCTTGAATATCCATATGCTACTGATGATTTTCTTTCCTTCAGGGAGTGCAACTAAATCCCACACATAATTTTTCATGATGGTTTCATATTCCTCTTGCATGGATTCAACCCATTGTCTAGAACATGAAGCCTCATAAAATGTATTGGGATTAGAATCAACTAAGATACTCAGTAAAACAACAAAATTATCTTCGTACCTTTTATTTTGGATTTTGGTTTATGTAGATATCTTAGGAGGACTCAAATTTAGGCCGTCATCAAGTTTCAATCATGATCCATCTACCAGTTTCTATTAAAATTTTGGTATGATCGTTTAACCATAGACAATGTTACACCATTGTCACCCAACCATATAAACTTACACATACCACCCCTGAGCATAGTAACCTTTTCTTAGATAGATTCCACTCACGAAGCAAGTCCTCTCAGATAAACCCTAACCATAAATACCAACACAACTGCAACAACAACACAATACCAAGAGAGCGTACCTTTACCAAGAGAAGCGCACAAGAGAGAGATACCATAAATAATGAACAAGGAGAGACTTCACCACTGCGACTTCTCCATCAACTTCCTCAGACTTGTGCCTCCTTTTGCATCACCACTGTAACTGCTGCTCCTGAGACTTGCACCCTAACTGAGTAAGTGGGAGAGTGAAAATGAGGTAGTGCCTTACTTCTATTTATACTAGCCGGTCCAAGTGACTTTTCATGTGGGGCCGACTTCTCTTTCTAGAGCCTTCTCATTATTTATTATTATTCTCCTTGGGTTGACTTATCTTCTAGGGTATTTCCACATTTGTTTAATGGTTCTCTTGCTTCTAGAATATTCTATTCTAAGAACAAAGGTTATACTGGAGGTTAATACCTCCCACAGCTACCAAAACATCAACACTCCCTCTTAGATAGGGAGATATTAACTATGATGTTCTTCAAGTAATGGTCTCAATCACATCCATCCATCTCACATGGCATGGGAAAGAATCACATGGTCTTGTGGAATAGTCTACAGGTAACATCACCATAGCCACATAAGCTATCTCATGATCAAACATATCATGTCACAAGTATCACCATCATATCCAAATAGGCTCTGTCATAGTCACACACAAACTATCTTATGGTTATGTCACAGTCATGCATCTGGGGCCTTATAAACATACACAACATCTCTCTAGGGGACACAAACTCATCGTCCTCTTCGAACTTATGGGTCTTGGAATCCTTTCATACCTTATGTCATTACATGACTTCATCTAGCTCACTCAAAGATAGGAAACTAGCTAGTTCACATAGAAATGTGCTACTTCCCAGTCCACATGGAGTCTTGACAACTATCCATTTTATCCAGTTCACATAGAACTACGCTACTACCCAATCCATACGGAGTTTGGGAAACTATCCCATTTATCCAGTTCACATAGAATTGCGCTACTACCCAATCCATACTAAGTCTGGGAAATTATCCATTTTATTCAGTTCACACAAAACTGTGATACTACCCAATCCATATGGAGTTTTGGAAACTATCATTCTTGTAAATGACTACCCACTATTTCCACACTCTGTAAGCTACTTCCCTCTAGAATCACATATGTGACTCATCATTCCCTCTTACAAGGGAAGTCCTTCTAGACCACACCAATATTTTCCCTAAAGTAATCAAACTTTACCTTTGACAGAGGCTTGGTCAACACATTTTCTATTTTCTCATCTGTGACAATATACTGGAGCTTCAAAACTCCCTTTTACACCATATCTTGGATGTAATGGTACTTGATCTCGACGTGCTTGGAATTGTCATGAGACACAAGGTTCTCAGACAAATTTATACAACTCTGGTTGTCACAAAAAAATACAAGTCACCTCCAACTCGATATCAAACAATCCTACAAGAAACTTCCGAAGTGACACAACTTCGCTACTAGCTAAACATGCTACTATATATTACTCCTTGGTCGTAGTGAGTGCCAAACTAGTCTACTTCTTTTTGAGCCACAATTCATAGTTGACCCCATATTAAAGTAAAATCATGATGTACTCTTCTTATCTATGACATATCCTTCCAGTGTTATCTTATGGTTTGAAACATATCAGAGTCCAAAGTCTATCATACCCTTCAGGTACCTTAATACATGCTTTGTTGCAATCGAGTGAACACTTCTTGGTTCAACCATATGCTGACTCAAAGTGTTCACCGCAAAGCATACATATGACCTAGTATTTGTCAAATACATCAATGAACCAATCATCTTCCTGTACATGGTGACATCCATTGTCTTTGAATAAGTATCACTCAATAACTTCAGGTTCATCACATTGGTGTGGGCATGGATTTAAAATCTATCATTTCAAATCTCTTCAAGATTTCTATTGCATATTTTCCTTGGCTAAGGAAAATATCGTATGGTTTCTTCCACACCTCTATACCCAAGAAATAATGCATCATACCCAGTTCTTTCATCTTGAACTCTGATGCATCATGCATCATACTAAATGATCAAATTCTCATTCCCTGGTAGTAATAGGTCATCCACATATAACAAAAATATCACTGGTCCACTATCCTTAACCTTGTAGTAAATATTGGGATATGATTTACTCTTGGTAAAACCCAATCTCATTATAGAATTGCCAGTTCTACCACACCATGCCCTAGGTTCTTATTTCAATCCATACAAGGATTTCTTCAATATGCACACATGTGTCTGCCTGTCATGTGTCTTGAAACCTTGTGGCTTCTCCACGTACACTTCCTCTTCCATTACAACATTTAGAAAATCCACCCTCATGTCCATCTGATGTATCTTCCATTTCATTACTACATCTATCACACGTGTAGTTCTAATCGAAGTGTATCTCTCCACAGGAGAAAATGTCTCCTCATATTATATTCCTTCTTTCAGGGAGAACCCACGAGCCATGAAATATTTCCTTGTACTTCTCGATACTGCCATTTGTTGAATGTTTCGTCTTGTACATCCATTTGGAACTCATAATTGATTTCTCTTTCAGCCTCACAACCATATCCCAAACATAATTCTTAATAATGGATTGGTATTCCTCAATCATGGCATCCTTCCATACTTTATTCTCTGCAACCTATTCATAATAGGTAGGCTCAACATCAATGAAATCACATAACAATGCCATGTAACTGGAATATGGTCAAGGTTTCTTGATTTCTCTGAAAGATCCATCTGGAGCACCATACGTCTTGACATCCTGAATAATATCATGAACCCAAGATGTTATTCTTTTCTTTGTACTCGTTTCTGCAGGTCTTTATGGTTCTACCATGTCATGGTCCTCTGGACCATGCTCTTCTGGCACAACATCATTACCTGCATTTGTATTTACAAATCTAGGATCTTCAGGCTCCTCATCATGGATCTCATTTGTATGATGTTTCCTCGATCTACTGAAGGCTGCATCCTCATCGAAGGTAACATCTATGCTAATCTCAATTTGTTTGTAACCAAGGATGTAGACTCTACATGCCTTCGATGTCTTACTATATCTAATAGATATACCCTTCTTTCCTGAAGGATCCAACTTCGATCTCTTCTCCTTTATTACATGGACGTGTAAAAATCTATGTCTGGATAGTCTACTCCAAGTATCATCTAGAAACCATATTTTTTTTTCCTCTGCAACATCATTATAACTCCCTCTCAGAGTTATTACCTACGACCTTCCCAGAACAAGAAGCATGAACAACATCTTCATGGTAACCATCATGGAGTTTACAAGATAACCTACCAAGAACAAAGTCAACAACCAATAACATCTCCTACAGGAGATCAATTTATCTTATAAACAAGTGCATTATTAATATGAGCATTTACTGGAGTGTTATTCGTAGCAATAATTTTCAAGTGTTACTAAACTAACAATATCAATAACAATAATAAAATTCTAAAGACTGTTATTCTAGTTACAATACTTAATTAAACTGCAACAATATAAAATATCAAGCCAGATATGAAAATGTGGAGTTTGGTTGCTATTGTCCCACTTGAGTTGTCTTCAGTTCTGATACATTAGGTGTCAGATGGTATTTTATTGAGTCTGTCAATATCCTCTTGGCCTTGACCTCATTATTTCATCTTCATAGGATTTCCATAATCCAACCCGTAGGAGGCTTCTACTACCCCTTTAATGGGATATTGATAGTCATCATCGAGATTCACCTTATGAGGTGAATCCTTCTGAACCAAATTTGAAAGAGAATCCTTGTAAATGGTCATGTTCTTAGAGGCACCACTATCAATAAGCCATGTGTCACTTCCATGAGTGTATGTTCCTATAAGAGGTAATAACAATACATATTATTCACTTGAATCATATTCTTTTTCTTTCTTTTGAATAGGTTCAACGTCTTCTACAGCATGAGCATGATGTATTTTATTTTGTCCTTTTTTTATCTTCTCTTTTATGAGAGGACAATCTCTTGCAATGTGTCCCATCTTCTGGCAGTTGAAGCATTTGTAGCTTGAATAATCTTTTTGAGTCTTTTGAGACTTCTGTGACTTTTGAAATTTCTTGGGGGAATGATCCTCTTTCCTACTATTCCCTTTTCTTGTATGTGCTACTAATTCTTGATCATCATCACCTAACTTTTCTTCTCTTGCTTCCAGTCTAGCTTCTTCTTGCGTACAATCTTCCCATAGCCTGTTGAACTTTGTTATATTTCTTCTGGAATAGATTCATTGAATAAATAATTCCCAATACCTTGGGAGACCATTCAATGTAGTCATTACTAGCTCAAATTCTTCAACTGAGTCTCCAATGGCTTCAAGCTATTCTTTGATTTGAGACACCCTTGTGAAGTAGGATTGAACAATTTTTGAATTATGCATCTTCACATTCTTAAGTTGTGTCCTCAATGTCATCTTTTGGTTGATATTATTGCATTCATATAATCAGGATAAGGCATCAAACATTTGTTTTTGGGTTTTTAATGATGATACATGATGGATTAAATGATCCTTGATAGAATTTGCAATAATCCTTTTTTATTTAATGAGGTTCTTCTTGTGCTTTTGTTTAGCCTCATCTCCCTCTGGCTCTTGAACTTCTTCTTCAATGAAGCCTTCTAGATAATTCTCCTATATAATTAGAATTACTCTATATTTCCATGCTTGGAAGTTATCAACACCCTCAAGATTCTCATAAAGCCTAGTGTTGGGAGTCATTATGCCCCAAGATCCAGAAATATGACAAAAATTGAAATTTTCCATAAATGAATTTTGGACTTACAAGTGAGTGCGCTATGCCAGGGAGACCTCCTTTCTTCAAGGATATGCTCCAACTTCAGTATTTAAATTCCCAAACGTCTTAACCTAGGGTTTTATGAGGAAACCCTAATTTTCCAACTCTTGAATTTTGAAGATCTGATCCGAGGGAAATATGAACCCTCCTTAGACATCCTTCTTGGTGGCTTGTAAGTGCTCAATGAGCTTGAAAATAGGGGAAAATGAAATTCTTCCTTCCAATGGATAGACTGTTATGAAGGAAACCAACTCGGATACCATGTTAAAATTTTTGTATGCTCGTTTAACCATATACAATGTTACACCATTGTCACCCAACCATAGGAACTTACACGTGCCACCCCCAAGCACAATAACCTTTTCTTAGATAGACTGTGTTCATGAAGAAAGTCCTCTCAGATAAACCCTAACAAGAAATACCAACATGGCTGCAGTAGAAACAAAATACCAAGAGAGTGTACCTTTACCAAGAGAAGTGCACAAGAGAGAGATACCATAAATACTGAGAAAGCAGAGACTTCACCACTACAACTGCTACATCACCTTCCTTGGACTTGTGCCTCCTTCTACTTCACCACTACAACTGCTACAACTATTTCTCTTGAGACTTGTGCCCTAACTGAGTAAGTGAGAGAGTGAAAATGAGGTAGCACCTTACCTCTATTTATACTAGCATGTCCAAGTGACTTTTCATGTGGGGTTGAATTCTCTTTCTGGAGCCTTATAATTCTTTATTATTATTCTCCTTGGGATGACTTCTCTTCTAGGGTATTTTCACATATGTTTAATGGTTCTCTTGCTTCCAAAATATTCTATTCTAAGCACAAAGGTTATAATGGAGGTTAATACCTCCCGCAACTACAAAACATCAACAATTTCTTTATCTATCATTGGTTTCTCCCTTGCTACTTCAAGATGCTCCTGGTGATCTCTACCACTCACTTCATCTAAATCTTCCTATTTTATGGCATCAATCATGACATCATCATTACCTTTTTCAATAATCTTATCATTGACTTTAGTCTTTTTTTGCTGCACTTCCACATCAAGTGTGAAATTTCAACAATGCTCATGTTCTTTCGCTACGTGATCCCATTCTATTGAGGACTATATTGAACACAATACTCCCTCTTGATCCTAGATTGTTTGCAAAAGGAAATAAATTCATTGGACTTGTACTCTCCACCATCATCACTTCTCAAGATTTTGATGCTACGTCCTATTTAGTTTTCAACAAAGGTTCTAAGTTCATGAAACCTATCAAACACTTCACTCTTGTGCTTCATGAAATATATCCAACATTTTCTAGTAGCATCATCTATGAAAGTAACAAATTACAAGTAGGTAGTGATAGAAAGAGTACTCATTGGTTCACACACATCAGAATGAACAAGTTACAAGGTTTCCTCTTAGGTTTTTCATCATTTGTGAAGAAAGGATCCCTATGATTCTTTCCCATGGAACATGCATCACATACACTTCCTTTGCTTACATTAAATTGGGGAATACCTCTTACTATTTTCTGAACTTTCTTTATGCTATCTAGATTAAGATGACCAAATATTCTATGCCATAACTCCACAAGTGTTCTATCATCATGCATCAATTATCTATGATCAACAACACCTACAATCAATATATACAAGACACCATATCTGACACCTTTGTAGATCACCCTACCATCTTTACGATCTAGGATTCAATAGATACCTTTTGCAAACTTGACCTCCAGGTTTTGATCAACAACATCACTCATTGAAAATATATTCGTTTTTAGACCAGGAACATATAAAAAATTATTTTTCAATGATATACCTCCACTTGGAATTCAAAGAATAACAATTACTTCTCTTTTCACCTCATGAGATCGATATTCAACTAAAAATACAAAATCTCCTCAAATACACTTGAGCTCTACAAATAGATTTTTATTAGGAGACATGTGCCTACTTGCACCAAAGTCAATATACCATCCATATTTGTGAGAATCATTAGAAGATAGAGTAGATAATAATGAGAAAATTTCTATGGGAGGTAGGTGTTGGGGGAGGGGCGGGGGGGGTGGTTCTGGTGCAAACCCTCTTCCCTCCAAAGGGATTCTTGACCTCCTGGTCTTGGATCGTTTGGATTTCTGAGTCAAAATGACTCCTTAGGTACCTGTCGACACCTGAAAATATTCCACCCACACACACAGGTCTCTCTACAAGTGACCATGGCTATGACCGTGGGCTTATCCCTCTGCGTTTCATAATTCATGGATATCCCAAATCCTTTCTTCACTCCTTCCCGAAGCACTCAGATCCGAGTCTCTGAAATCACACCATGCATCTCATCAGATTCGTCAGCTCCACAATGGTTCAAACTTATTGATCCTGTGAAACTCTAGGTCTTTCACTCACAACCTTCAATCTCCTCATTTCTGAATTCTTGGATCCCATTGCCACATACTCTCCTATGATCAATGGTCGATATTGGATCACAACTTTGGACTTTGTGACTCAGTCTTCGTCAATTTTTCAACTTGTTGAACCTCTGAAGTACCTAAATACTTCCCAGTTCTCCTCCTTGAAGTTTCACCATATCTGATGATCTGGGATTTTTCACTTCCCTCTGAGGATGAATCTTGCCCACTGTCTTTGATAAGAAATTCAAGGAATGACTCCTTTCCTTGAGTATTTCTGCCACTTTCCCTCCTGAGATTTCCTTCTTTGATTTGTTCCTCTGAACAATATCTTCGACACTTAGTCAAATTCCTGGCTTTCCACACTTCCTCTTCTGTGGGTGACTTCGTACTCCTTGCGACTATTCTCCAACCACTACTATCTCTCGTGACTGAATCACACTATCCTTCCTTAGATTTCGATTCTGGAAACTCTGTCACACAATCCTTGCGGACGTCGATGCAATCCTTGCATATGTATAAGTCCCACTATCTCTTCTGATCTTTCAAGTCAAAACAGACTCGGTCATGTAGTCCTTGCAGATGCTATGCACACCTTGCGCTCGTTCAATAAAGAGAACCAATTGGAACTTATCTACTCCTCACAATGACTCATACATTCAACAGAGAAAATGAAGTCATAGATTCAAGAACAAAAATAATAGAGAATTGAAAAATAATAGAAGCTCTACCATTCATTCAGATAGACACATACCCATACAAACTTTTGGGATAATATATCTCTATTATATTCATCAAACTAAAACTTATATACATTCATACATTGTTCTTCACCACTCCTTAACCTATACAAGATAGATTCAAATGATGCTCGGTTCTCCTCTATTCGCAACAACAATAAAATCAACAACTATCAACTTAACCAACCTCTACTTTGCTTACAATACAAAGATTTATATAGGAGGGGCTCTATGAGCTTCCCTCACAAGATAAATTAGTGGTGTCAAATCACCATTCAAAACACCTATCTAATGGAAATATTACAATGATGGAAATCTTCTCCAAATCGGATGCAGATCCCTTCTGTCGTCAGCCTATTAATGGCGACCTTATCTCTAGCTTGTGCGAAAGCACACTTGGTTTTTCCATCTTTTCTTCAATTAATGTCTGGATCACGCCTTGGATTCTCGAGGAAAAAATGAGAGGGCGACGGATCTCCTTCCTTGAATGTGCACCATACATGTAAACGAGCTAGCACGCGCTGAGGTGGAGCGATGCTCCCGCACCATACTCCACAGTAGAAAAAATCACGAGCTTCTGCTCATGAGATTTCCAACGTGGCTGAAATCCACTTCGATCCAAAAATTTCTCCTGGAGTTGTCTCCCGGCTCCTCTGCTCTGCTACTTCTTCTCTTGCATCATACTTGCTTCTCGTGCAGGTTTTATTTTGTCTAACTTCCTCTTGCTGACCAATTCCTCTGTCGACTCCAACATCATCTTCCTTACTTTCTCGATCACCTCGTCTAGCTGCTCCATTGGTTGGTTCTTTTGTTTCAAACTAGCTCGCTGCATTCCTCCCTTGTCCATGGGAAAATAACGCTAATTTCCCAAGTAATCCTCTTCACCTCTTATGGTATTGACTCACCACTTTGCTGCATCTTCTACTTCTACAGTCTCAATATTGAACTATCGTTCAACTACTTCCTCTGACAGATTGACCCCTGTCATTTTCTCGACTGGTTCTATTCCAGTTCCCACCAATTGCAACCCGTGCTGGTGTATCTCCTCCAACATGGATATCTCCCGGTAGTCACCTTATGGTTCTAGATTGCCCAATCAATCCTCCAGTTCCTTTAACTCCACTTCCCACTGAGTGAGTGAATCAACTAGGCGTTCTCCTTCTGTTAGGACAGACATCAATATATGTTCCTCTTCTTCCATGACAGTCTCAGCTTGCTTTCTTCCTATTGCATATGCAACATCTATGCTAGCCTCTCCTAGACCTATTGGTAGGAATATCTCAACTCCCCCAATGATAAAAATGCTCCCCTGATCCTTCTCTTTGATGGAAAAAGTTTACAACTTCTCATCATCTTCATTCACATGGCTCACAGCTCCACGTGAATCTCTCTCTGAGTGAGTTCTTCCTTTTACCTCCTCTTTTTCTATCCACATCCTCTGACGTGAACTCTTAGTTGAGCTCATCTCTTCATGCTTTCCCACCTAGAAACCTGGGATTCCTCCTCTTCCCACATGGCATTTTACGAGATCCACTGATCCCTTCTCATTGCCCGCCTGACAATATATGAGACTTTTTCCAGATCTCTTTCCCTTATGACTGAGGTTTTTGGCATGCCTCAACAACCTCTTTAACCTCTGTTGTTGTCTTCTGGTCAACAACTTATAAACAGACCATCTGGTTGTTCTCTTCAAAGGCCATTCGTACCTCCAGTGTACCTTTGACTCCTGTTGCATCTTGAATGCTAGCTTCTCCATCTGTGCTCAGATTTCACTGATATCTTTATCCATCTCTACCGTTCTCTTCTACGGGTATACTTCTCCTCAAACTTTTTTATGGCCTTCAATGGCCATATTTCTCTATCTATATCCCACCTGGATGCTAATCGTCTGTTGCACACCTTGCAACAGCTCCAACAGAGCATCACACTCTATCTCCCTAGCTTACAAAAATCAATTCTATGTCAGGTCTTCTATCTCTTTCTCTCTGCCTGAGCTATATCAAGCTCTCATACCACTTTTGGCGCAAACCCCCTTCCCTACAAAGGGCTTCTTGACCTCTTAGTCTTGGATCATTTGGATTTTTGAGTCAGAATGACTCCTTAGGTCCCTGCCGACACGTGAAACTATTCCACCCACACACACAGGTCTCTCTGCAAGTGACCATGGCTATGACTGTGGGCTTATCCCTCCACGGTTAGGACTTCGGGGATATCCTGAATCCTTTCTTCACTCCTTCCCGAAGTGCTAAGCTCCAAGTCTCCGAACTCATGCTATGCGTCTCCTCAGATTTGTTGGCCCCACAATAGTTTGGACTTTGCTACCTCATGAAACTCTAGGTCTTTCACTCATAACCTCCAATCTCCTGATTTCCAAATTCTTGGATCCTGCTGCCATGTACTCTCCTATGATTAACGATCTGGATTCAATTGAAACTTCGGACTTCACGACTCGATCTTCATCAAGTTTTCAACTTGTCGAACCTCTAAAGTACTGAAATACTTCCTGGTTCTCCTCCTTGCAACTTCACCAGATCTGATGGTCTAGGATCATTCGCCTCCCTCTGAGGATGAATCTTGCTCACTGGATTTTATGAGAAATTCAAGGAATCCTTTCCTTGAATATTTCCGCCGCTCTCCCTCCTGAGATTTCCTTCTTTTATTTGTTCCTCTAAACAATCTCTTCGACACTTAGTCGAATTCTTGTCCTGTGCACACCTTGCAACATATTTTCATCCACACTTCCTCTTTTGCGGATGAATTTGTACTCCTTGCAACTGTTCTCCAACCACTTCTATCTCCTGTGACTGAATCACACTATCCTTCCTGATATTTCGAGTATGGAAACTTTATCATGCACTCCTTGTGGACGTCGATGCACTCCTTGCATACATATAAGTCCCACTATCTCTTCTGATATTTCGAGTCAAAACAGACTCGGTCACACACACCTTGAGGACGCTATGCACACCTTGCATTCTCTCAATAAAGAGAACCAATTGGAACTTATCTACTCCTCACAATGACTCATACATTCAACAAAAAATATGTAGTCATAGATTAAAGAACACAAATAACAAAGAATTGAAAAATAATAGAAGCTCTACCATTCATTCAGATAGACACATACCCATACACACTTTTGGGACAATATATCTTGTTATATTCATCAAACTAAAACTTGAATACATTCATACACTAGTCTTAACCACTCCTTAACCTATACAATATAGATTCAAATTATACTTGGTTCTCCTCTATCCGCAACAAAAATAAAATCAACAACTATCAATTTAACCAACCTCTACTTTGCTTACAATACAAAGATTTATACAAGAGAGGCTCTATGAGATTCCCTTGCAAGATAAATTAGTGGTGTCAAATCACCATTCAAAACACCTATCTAATGGACAGATTACAATGAAGAAAATCTGATCCAAATGCGATGCAGATCCCTTCTATCGTCAGCCTATTAATGGTGACCTTATCTCCAAATTGTGTGAAAGCACAACTTGGATTTTCCAGCTTGTCTTCAATTAATTCCTAGATCATGCCTTGGATTCTCGAGGAAAAAATGAGAGGGTGACATCTCTCCTTCCTTGAATGTGCACCACGCGTGTAAATGAGCTGGCATGTGCTGAGGTTGTGCGATGTTCCTGCATTAGGTTCTCTTCAAACCTAGAGGAAAAATAATCTTGACCTTCTATTGGAATCTAGGGATGGAAACCAATAATAAAGATGAGGCTTATGCCCTTCTAAAAGGGATTCAATTGGTAAACCGATGAAAAATTCAAACTCTAAATGTAGTAGGATATTCAAAGAAGATCATAAGAATGATGACCCAGGGCTCTAATCTAAAAAATATGAATCTAAAAAGGGTGATAGATAGAATACGCCTATCTTCGAGGACCTTGAAAGCCAAGTTTTTCGACATCCTAAGAGGTAACAATGCAAAATCCAACAAAATGGACAACCTGGCCATAGGAAAACCTAATCCAGGTGGATATTGGTGGCCTCCCACCTATTCCAATTGGATCCTCTTGATATTTTTTAGTTCAAAACATTATTTTGTACTTGCAATTGTGGGTTCTACAATTCTGGGGTTGTCTGAAGCCCTACATATCTTCCATATGGATACTAGTGGCCTCCCACCTAATCCAACTGACTTGTTTTGTATGTTTTCATGTCAGCACATCTTTCTATACTTCTAGGGTTGTTTTGGGGCCCTAAATAGTTTTTTTTTGTCTCACCACAGTCAAAATGTAGACAAAATCAAAGTTTGACGATGTAATGCATAGTTCTTGAAAAGACCTTTCCAATAGGCTATCACATGCCTAAAATGGAGGTCGTATGCAAAATTTATGGCCCCGAGAAGTTAAGGTACCAACTTACCCATAGGGGCCCACATAACTTTTGGCATTTCATCTCCTAGGGTATCAAATCCAAAAGGAGGGAAGCAAATTCTTTATGTTGAACCTAGTGCCATTGTTGCTACCACTAAAGTCCATCCAAGCGAACCAGAAGAACGAGAGGAAGGGGAACACCTTTTTCACTCACATATGCGGGTAAAGGGGGCTCCACTTCATTTCATTTTCGATAGCGACAGTCAGAAAAAACCGATATTAATAGAGGTAATCAAGCGGCTAGCCCTGCTAATGAAACCACACCCGCATCCCTACACCATTGGCCGGCTTCTCCAAGGAAGAGATCTTTGTGTCAGCCAACATTTTCGTCTACCCTACGAAATCAAGACTTTCAAAGATAAGGTATTGTGTGATATTTCACCCCTTGAAACTTGTGATGTTCTTTTAGGAAAACCATATTTTTGGAAGTGTCATGTTGTGTATGAGTCTAGACCCTGTAGTGTTATTATTACTTTGGGTAGACAATTGTACAGGATACCATAGGTAGTGCCTCCTACCGCTATTTCTTTAATCTCTACTAAGCAATGCAGTAAGTTCATTTCACAGACCCAGAAGTTCATATTCTTTTTGATCCTTTCTCATAGTAAGAAGAAGGTCACCCCCACATCCGTGGCCTCTACACGTAGCCTCTCTTTGTAGTAGAATTAAGTGGACATGATCATGGAAGAGTAAAAATACATCTTCTCCTCACCCATTGAGGTACCGACGCACTGCCAAGTCAAGCATACAATTGATCTAACCCTCGGTGCACCTCTGCCTAATGGACCAGTCTATCATCGCTTGCTAATGGAAAATGATGAAATCAAGCATCAAATCCAAGAGATTCTTCAAAATGGGAACATCATACCCAACTCCTCCCCTTGCGGAAGCCTGATTGTACTGGTGCGGAAGAAGGACAGGACCTGGCAACTCTTCATTGATTACAAAGCATTAAAAAAAATTGGAGTCAGGAATCGATACCCAATTCCTAGAATTGATGACCTTCTTGACTAAATCAAGGGGGAAAATTTCTTCAACAATATTGAATTAAAGTATTGCTACCACCAGGTTCCCATCAAACCAAATGATGTATGGAAGACAACTTTCAAATCTAAAGAAGGTCTCTTCAAATGTTTGGTCATGTCCTTTGGCTTAACAAATGCACCAACCACTTTCATGAGGTTGATGGATGATGTATTGAGACCCTTCACCAAATATTTTGTTTTGGTATATTTGGATGACATCCTCATCTTCATCAGAACTTGGGAGGATCACATGTGGCATATTCAACAGGTTTTGAGCACTCTGCGACAATACAAGCTATATGCCAACTTGGAAAAATGATCCTTTGGCATGAACATAGTCCAATACTTGGGATACATTGTTGATGAGTATGGGGTACATGTTGATCCGGCTAAGATCCAATTCATCTGTGACTAGCCATCCCCGACCACACTAACTGAGCTTCAGAGCTTCTTAGGACTGGCCAACTTCTACTGGCGGTTCATGTTGGGATTCTCCCATATTTCATGGGCCCTCAACCAAGTGACCAAGGGTAGTGGCAGGGAAAATTTTGTGTGGGGGAAGGAACACCAACGAGCATTTGATGATCTGAAGCATCACTTATGCTCAACTCCAGTACTCTCCTTTTTTGATCTCCAACAACCATTCAAGATTGAGACTGATGCATTTGACTATGTTGTAGGCACAATGATCACTCAACACAGTCATCGAGTGGCATACCATAGTGATATACTCTCAGATATTGTCAGAAAATACCCCACTTATGATAAGGAAATGTATTCCATTGAACAAGCCCGTCGTCAATGGAAAATTTACTTTTTGAGAAAGGAGATGATCATCCAAACTGATTAGAAGCCTTTATAGTTCATACAAACACAAGGTAAGTACAAGGGAAGTTGCAGAATGAACACCATCAGAAGTGGTCCACCTACCTACAATAGTTCCATCTCAACATCAAGTATAAGACAAGGAGCACAAATTGTGTCGTTGACTGCCTCAGTTGACCTCTCGTGGATTCCCTCGCCATTGTGCTCCATTACTGTGGACATGAGGCATTTGAGTGGCCCCAACTTTAACAGCAAGATCCAGACTTCACCATTACCTATTAGCTCTTGGGTACAGACACAAATGTCACTGATTTCCACATTCATGATGAATTGTTATGCCATTTGGGCCATCTTTGTGTTCCTGGAAGCAAGATTGCAAAGATGATTTGGGATTCCCACTATAGTTATATGGCATGACATTTTGGCATTGAGAAATCTGTGGCCATTCTATAGAAACATTTTTGTTGGCCAAAAATTCGACATGACGTTAGCAAGTATATCAGATCTTGCATTGCCTATGCCATTTCCAATCTAGCCATCAAGAAGAAAGGCTTATACACCCCTCTTCCTACCCCCAAGAAGCCTTGGGAATCCATCTCGATGAATTACATGCCTAGCCTTCTGTCCACCAAGTAAGGCAATGATTTTGTATTTGTGGTCGTTGATCATTTTTCGAAGATGGCCATCATCACAGTTTGCAATAGGAACACCACAACGATAGATACTTCCAAGATATTCTTCGAACAAGTGTGGGCCCATTTTGGGATACCACGAACCATCATCTCCGATTGGGACAATAGGTTCCTCAACACATTTTGGTCTAGTCTCTTGTCACTGTTGGACACCAAGCTCACTAAATCCACTACTTTCCACCCCCAAATAGACGACCAAACAAAGGTCGTCAATCAAATTATTGTGCACAGCATGTGCATGTACAACTCTAAGCATATGCTTACATGGGATGAGAGTCTCCCCTATGTTCAACAAATTTACAACACGACTCTCCATAGCTCCACCGACCATAGACCATTTCAGGTGGGGTTGGGATTCCAACCCTTGGGTCTCATTGATGTTGTACTACATCTTGCAACCACACAGACATAATATTCCCATGTTCAGTCTGAGATCGACAAAGCCATCAGATTCATTGAACAGATTTAGCACATCCTCCAACAGGTCCATGAGATTTTGCAGAAAGCTAATGTTAAGTACAAGCAGTGCCATGATCAACACGGGGTACTGCACCAATTTAAGGTTGGACATAAGGTCTAGTTACATTTGAAAAAATAACATCTTAGAGGGACCCATCATAAACTCTTCCCACTTCTCTATGGGCCTTACACTATAACCAAGGCTGTGGGTAGTAATTCTTTTGAGCTCAACACTCCACCCTTCCTTGGCTTGCACCCAATGTTCAATGTGGACCTCCTTCGGCCATATTTTACACCATTATTGGACACCTCAGAGATCGTATAACAATTGAAACCAACATAGCTCAACCCTGACTGCATGGAACAAGAATCCACTAATTAGATAGTGGACACACAGGTCAAGGGAAATCACCAATAGAGGATCCATTTTTATCGAGTTATTGAGGTAGGGAAACTCCTCCACCAAGGAAAGTGGCTCACCCGGGGATAAATTCAACAGAAGTTTCCTCACCTGATGGGGGAAATCAACGCAATGGAGACCGTTGCTTCCTAAGGTGGGAGGACTGCTCTAGGTGGATATTGGCGGCCACTCACCTATTCTAACTGGCTCCTCTTGAAAGTTTTTAGTTCAACACATTATTTTGTACTTCCTTGTAATTGTGGGTTCTACACTTCTGGGGCCGTCTGAAGCCCTACAAATATTCCAGGTGGATAATGGTGGCCTCTCACTGTTCTGAAAATAGAAGGCTGACTTGTTATGCTATGCAAGCACCCCTACTTCATTAAAATAAACTTTACAGGACCTTGCTTCATGTGTATAAATATATGCAAGATAAAATTATGTGCCAAGTTTGAGAATCTTCTTGTAAATGCTTATGTATGCGCAAATGTTATTTTAGATGGTTAAATATGTACTTGAAATAAATACATAGCAACACAACTTGCAGCAAATAAACCATCAAACCCACAACAAGAACAACATGATAAAGGAGTTCACCCCCCTCCGGGCTACATCTCCTTGAGCCTCCATAATGGACTTGGCTCTCTGGGATTAATTAGTCAAAAGTTCTTTTACAAGCTGCTGCTCAACTCCAATGGAAAAAAAAAACTATACCATTGAGATCAGAACACATAAAAACCCCAAAAATGACTAATACAACTCTGAAAATGGATCATGGCTCATCCGGGCATAACCTCTTCTACATGTGGCCATAAGCTTCTTTGAGCTTCTATGTGGCAAAAACACCTGTAAAAGTCCTCAAAAGCCTCTGAAACCTGTCCCAATATGTTCAGAGCATATCGATTAGCCAAAAATGATTATTCAATCATAGAAAACAAATATAGGCTCACCAAACCATGTCCTCCATCAAAGAGGGCTTGAAGTTCCCTGGAGCTTCCATCAAATGGCTTTGAAAATGGCACCAATGGATCCAGCAGGTCCAAAAACCTCTGGCTGGGCTTTTACGGCACCTCAATCGGCCAAACGATGAAGAAGTTAGGCCTCCTCCATTTTCCTCCTTCAAGCTTTGCTGGAACTGGTTCTACAAAACGCACCTCTGTGTGCATGAACCTGGAACACGCTCCAAAAAACGCGTTTAAACTTGGCCCTGAATGGTTTTGAATAGCTGTGCAAACTGTAGGACGGTTAGGGCGCCTCCAGCCCCCAACCACCTAACTCTCGGGCATATGCGGTCATGTGACCTCGGGCTAAAAACAAAAGTTGGTTAATCCGTTTTGAAACCTTATAACCAATCCCGCGCACTCCGTGTTCAAACCATCGGTCATATGGTTCAATAATAGAACCACGGGCTTCACGGACATAGCCCCCATGCATAAATGGAATGGTTAAAACAATGGTCACGGGTCACGGTTCAAACCCCCGCGCTAACCATTACCACGCACATATAACAACCGCGATATATGGTATAAAACATTGGTTATGTATTAAAAGAAAAACTATGGGTCATATATTGCAACGGATCCATATTATAACCCGCACAATTTTCAAATATATAACCCCCACGAATATACGCCATGGTCATATAGGAAAGCACACGACCACGGGCCGGGCTTAGCCCCTACCCGACCCCCTGCCCACATTACAAAATGTTAAACACAAATACAATGTTTCTCATTGTTATAACAAGCAACAAATATGTGGCCCAATGGTCGGGCGGCCAATGCGAAGTCGTTATGCGTGGAGGAGGTCGTTGGTTCGAATCCGGTCGACACAATATTTTTTTTAATCAAACCACACAACCAATAACCGAGTGACACGTGGCACCCTCCGATTGGGCCACGTGTCCTCATAGCATTTTCCCATAAACGGACACGTGTCAGCATGCCACTCGCCAACAATCGACCAATAAAAATGTGCCATGTCATCCAACTGCCACGTCATCTTTGCCATGTCAGCGCCACGCGTGCTGCTGACGTCATCCGACACGTGGATGCTGACGTCATCATGTGCCACGTGTCACCCATCCAATGGTGACATGTGTCACCTCCGAATTGGTCAACCGTACACTGAAAAGTCCAAAATGCATGACACGTGTCATGCCCTGGATCCACCACGTGTCCTGTACGGACATGCCACGCATGTTGTACGGCCTGCCACGTGTCCTGTACGAACTGTACAGACAAGTACAGTCAGCATCAAATTTTTACCTGTTTGGTCGGCAGACAGATCGCGATAAATTCTCCATATGGACTCCGTTTGCGAAAGTAAATATACCGTCGGAATCAGGAAGACGAGATGGACACAATGGCACCGTTTTCATCACAATCCGAGAACTTTGAAAATTGAGCAAATTTTTGCCCCCTGGTCCAGATTTTGATCACACCTTCCCACTGAAAGGCTTTTGGACCCACAAAAGCTTATCTGTCTGATTTCAAGTTATATCAAAATCTTTTCGGCATCACCTGAATACTTTGACATGCCGTGCACTGCAACTGGCTACGTCCTTCAACCACTGCTCTCTGGCTGCTGCTGACCCACTGCTCTCTTTGTGCTTGGAAGAATGCCAACCTTCCCACTGAGAATCAAGTTCCTCTTTCGAACTCTTTGGCGTCAACATAATCAGCTCTCCAATGGCTGCAAAAACCTTCCTGCGACATCTTGTCACAAGCCAAGCAAACCATCAATCTTGAAAACAAATCATACAAGATTGAAAAATGATGCCAACAAAATCTTTTGTTCTTCAAACAAATTGTCGCATCCTATACTTTATCAAAGTACATGGCGTTTTTCCAAAATCAACCTTCAAGTCAATAAACACCATCGACTAAACACAAGTCGAACAACACGATCGACACAACATAGTCGTCAGAAAATCATCAACATCAGTCGAGACTCATTTCAACATCAAATCGACCTTCCCATAAATGCACACATAACGCTGAAAAGTGCATTTACAATCAGAAAAATGCAAGAATTACTTGCTTAAGAAATCCAACCATTTCTTACCAAACCAACAGAACGATGACTTTTTCTGCTGGACATCATCCTCTTGTGAATCCTCTTGACTCACATCAATGATGGAATCTCCACTTCCATTCTTGCCAATCTTCTTATCCAACTGCTTCTGAGGCTGTGGATGAATAGTTGGATGCAACGTCCAACATTGGTCAACGAGATGACCCCGCTTCTGACAATGAGTGCAAATCTTTTGCATCCTCCTTTCATGCTGCCTTTGCTTAGAAAGTTTCCTGAAAGCGGTTAATCTTTTCCAACACTTGGAAACATGATGGTTATACAAACCACAATATGTACAAGGATTCTTTCTTCCAAATTTATCATGCTTAACATAATTAAATGCAACTGAATGATAAGCAGAATTATACCTTGAACATTCACCTTTATCACCTCTGTGAGGAGGTGAAGCTGAAGAGTTACAGACTCTCCTTCGAATACCATCAACATTGTTCTTGTCCTCATCACTGTCACAACTCTCACATTTGCATTCGTCCTGAACACAAGCCTTGCATGCTGAAGGGATCGAACTTTCAACAAAAGTTCTCGAACTTTCACCTTTAAAGCCTTCCTGAGGAGGTGAACTTGAAACAAAGTTTATGCTTGGAACTTTTCCCTTTGTCTCCTCGACTTTGGAATTTTCTCCATCTTGTCGTTCATACCCAAGACCACAATACTTGGGTCTTTCTTCAACAACAATAGGCTCAACATTGCCTTGTGCATGTTTACCCAAACCTTTACCTTCATAGCCCATTTTAAGCAACAACTTGGACCCTATTCCTCTTGTGTGACTCTCAAAACCACCAAAACATTCATTTTTAGAGGAATTAGAAGATAAACTAACACTGCATACCTTATGTTCATGCATGTACTTGTAAGGGTTTCCTTTGCCTCATGGATTTGATTCTCCATCTCATGCAATCTTTGCAAAAGCTAGTCTTTCTCCTGCTTCATGGCCATCAACTGTTCTTCAAGAACAATGTTATTATCATACATCCATTTCATCAAATCTTTTATAGTTACCAACTCTTGTTTAGATAATGAAAATGTATGAGAACTATCACTACTTGAAGCTTCTGCCATCTTTGCAAACTCCAACACAAAACTTGCACAAAACCAATAGCTAACTCTCAAGCTATCAATGGCA
>JZKD02S0404184.1:108945-129807 GCA_000966675.3 Picea glauca | reverse complement strand
AGCCTCTGAAACCTGTCCCAATGTGTTCAGAGCATATCGATTAGCCAAAAATGATTATTCAATCACAGAAAACAAATATAGGCTCACCAAACCATGTCCTCCATCAAAGAGGACTCGAAGTTCCCTAGAGCTTCCTGAAACTTCAATGGTGAAAAACTCGCATGAAGAGTCTTCAAATGGCTGTGAAAACGGAACCAATGGATCCAGCACGTCCAAAAACCCCTGGCTGGTCTTTTACGACACCTCAATCGGCCAAACGATGAAGAAGTTAGGCCTCCTCCATTTTCCTCCTTCAAGCTTTGCTGGAACTGATTCTACAAAACGCACCTCTGTGTGCATGAACCTGGAACACGCTCCAAAACGTGCGTTTAAACCTAGCCCCGAATGGTTCTGAATAACCGTGCAAACTATAGGATGGTTAGGGCACCTCCAGCCCCCAACCGCCTAACTCTCGGGCATATGCGGTCATGTGACCTCGGGCTAAAAGCAAAAGTTGGTTAATCCGTTTTGAAACCGTATAACCAATCCCGCACGCTCCGTGTTCAAACCATCGGTCATATGGTTCAATAATAGAACCACGGGATTAACGGACATAGCCCCCACGCATAAATGGAATGGTTAAAACAATGGTCACGGGTCACGGTTCAAACCCCCGCACTAACCATTACCACGCACATATAACAACCGCGATATATGGTATAAAACATTGGTTATGTATTAAAAGAAAAACTATGGGTCATATATTGCAACGGATCCATATTATAACCCACGCAATTTTCAAATATATAACCCCCGCAAATATACGCCATGGTCATATAGGAAAGCACACGACCACGGGCCGGGCTTAGCTCCGGCCCGACCCCCTGCCCACATTACAAAATGTTAAACACAAATACAATGTTTCTCATTGTTATAACAAGCAACAAATATGTGGCCCAATGGTCGGGCGGCCAATGCGAAGTCGTTATGCGTGGAGGAGGTCGTCGGTTCGAATCCGGTCGACACAATATTTTTTCTAATCAAAACACACAACCAATAACTGAGTGACACGTGGCGCCCTTCGATTGGGCCACGTGTCCTCATAGTATTTGCTCATAAACGGACACGTGTCAGCACGCCACTCGCCAACAATCGACCAATAAAAATGTGCCACATCATCCAACTGCCACGTCATCTCTGCCATGTCAGTGCCACGCGTGCTGCTGACGTCATTCGACACGTGGATGTTGACGTCATCATGTGCCACGTGTCACCCATCCAGTGGTGACACGTGTCACCTCCGAATTGGTCAACCGTACACGGAAAAGTCCAAAATGCATGACACATGTCACGCCTTGGAGCTGCCACGTGTCCTGTACGGACATGCCACGCATGTTGTACGGACATGCCACGCATGTTGTACGGCCTGCCACGTGTCCTGTACGGACTGTACGGACAGGTACAGTCAGCATCAAATTTTTGCATGTTTGGCTCGGCGGACAGATTGCGATAACTTCTCCATACAGACTCCGTTTGTGAAAGTAAATATACCGCCAGAATCAGGAAGACGAGACAGATGCAATGGCACCGTTTTCGTCACAATCCGAGCACTTTAAAAATTGAGCAAATTTTTGCCCCCTGGTCCAGATTTTGATCACTCACCTAATCAAACTATCTTATTTTGTATGTTTTCATGCCAACACATCTTTTTGTACTTCCAGGGCTGTTTTGGGGCCCTAAACAATGTTTTTTTTGGCTCACCACTGTCAAATTGTATACAAAATTAGAGTTTGACAACGTAATGTGTAGTTCTCGAAAAAAAAAATTCAACGGGCTATCACGCACCTAAAATGAAGGTCATATGAAAAATTTATGACCCTAGGAAGTTGAGGTACCAACTTATCCATAGGGATCAACATAACTTTTGGCGTTTCATCTCCTAGGATTAGGTTTTTGGGTAAACCCTCTTTCAATTATGGGCCCTCTGTTACCTCGTACACTCTAGAGTCTTGGCACGCCCTCCCGCGTTACTATTAGAACCATCTCCTGGATAGCACTATGGACTACAGAAAGGATCCTCACAAGGACCCAAGGGCCACAGATTCGATGGATTATTTTGTAGGACAAGCACAACAAGACCCAGAGAAGGAATGTTTTTGGTGTCAATGGCTAAGAATTCACCTAGGAGCGATCAACTCCACAATGAATTTCGATATGGAAACACTCTCTCAACATAGACACCTCATTGAAATACTACAGGATGAAGTGTTCGCCCAATGAAGTCAACTTGAGGATCAATGCAACCAAATGGAGAACATGCAGGGACGTTTAGACCAGATGGAAAATAATCCCAACACTCCCGACAACACCTAGGAAGCCTCAAGAAATTTATCTTCAGCCACTGTGAACCAAGTTCCAGACCTCAATCAACCAACAATGGAAGTCAAATGGGAGCAACAATAACATTCAGAGGTAAAAAAGGAACTGACCAGCTGATTATGTAATTATCAAGATTCATGTTTTGTTTAACAATATGTATAAATGGTGTTTTTTATAGGCTGTATACTTCGAAATACATCAATATTATCATAGTTAGGAAATTTTATAGAACCGTGGTGACAATTTTTGTAGCAACAATCTCAATCTTCAAAGCATATAGATGTTGAAGGCTTATCACTGCCTTTTTTTTGTACTACAATGGATTTATCCACACCTTTTTAATACAAATTTTCCTAGTTTTTGTTAAAAAAATAATAATGAGAAACTTTATAATTGATTAGACAACACATCAAATCCATTAGCAGAATTACCTTGGTGAGACTGATTCTTACCATGGTGTTGAACATGCCCTTTAAAACTATCTGATTTCTTCTCGGGATAATCTCTTGCAAAATGACCTGTCTCATTACAATTGAAGCATCTGACTTTATAAATATTTTTGTTAGATGAAGAAGCTTCACCACCATTGAATATCTAAAATGGATTTTTTTCTACTTTCTTCTTCTACCTCTTCACTAGATTGCTTTATCTTGCAACATAATGAGCCATCATCTAATTCTCTTTGATTCTTGGGATTCTTCCTCATCTCTTCAGATAAGAAAATATCATACATATTTTCAAATGAGGACACATTTTCTCTACCTGAAAAACCACTGAAAAACATCGCATAATCATTAGAGAATCCATTCAAGGTTATAGGAACCATCTCTTCATTTGATATTTTATTTCCTGCATCATGTAAATTCTCTCAGATCTCTTTGACTCTATCAAGGTATGAGGAGATCATGTAGCTTCTCTCATATCTATTTGACTCTATCAAGGTATGAGGAGATCATCTAGCTTCTCTCATATCTATTTGACTCTATCAAGGTATGAGGAGACACACTCTCTCTCTACCATCCTGCATGCATTAAACTTGTTTCTAAGTAGCATCCTCCATGACATCTTCGAATATTCATATAGGGACTTTAAATTGTACTACAATTCTTTAGCTATCTTACAACTTCTTACATGCAAAACCAAATATGATCTTAGATTGACCAAGATTATCATAAGATCCTTGACATCCTTCTTATCCCACTTGACTTGCTTAGTGGGATTTGTTGGTTTTGGTTATGATCCATAAATTATAGAATAAACATCTTTCTTAGTTAATATGAGTTCCATAAATATTTCCATGAAGAATAATTAGAGGTGCCTTCAAGTTTTTTGGAATCAATAAGATTTACATTTTCCATGTTTGATATTGGAAGAATGAAAATCATAACTCTTGAAATTTCTCGCACATATATATTAAAAAATATATTGTCCAACATCATTGGACTATGTATCTAAAATTAAATGACAGTTTCCAACAATCAAAACATAAGAATACCTCAAAACTATACTAGATATCACCAAAATTCTCATCCAACAATAAGTTCTCCAACTTCAAAGCATAGTGGTAAATTTACCAATTTTGGCAGAAGTCAACAACACTCACTAGCTATAAAAATTCCTCCTCTTAGCATCATCAAAATACTTCGCACTTCATTTTTCATAATAATTGAGCATGTGGTTTGTGCCTCACTTGGAGAAACCCATGAGCTAAAGAAACATCAAAGGAGGGGATGTCGCGATCCACCTCTACTATGACCAACAGATGCCAACACCCATGGTTTACTTCTGCTACCTCATACATGTGCACACTTCACCAAGAGCTCAATCGTCATAAGAAATTGTTACAACTGCCTTTGGAAATTGTTGTGAATTTGCTCAACACATCATTCTAAGAGTTGAATTCTATATGTCCACCCTAACCATGGATTTATTTTTTTCTTTTCTTTTTGAATTGTTTTCAGAGGATGGATTTGATACCATGAAGATAAATTTGTAAGAACACATAATTTCTCTCCTTTGGTCTCTTCCCCAGTCCCATAACAATGTACAAATCTCAAAATAACTAGCTATTAAATAAGAAACACAATTACACGCTCATGTATACACACATTACAAATGCAAAAAACTTGTTCATTTCCTTCATCTCAAGTATAATGTATACATACAAATATAACCACAATATCTAATCCAAATATGAAAATCATAACCACAAGATAATTCAAGAGAAGATCTTATTAGAGATATCTTAAATACAAATAAGACTCAACCAACTTCATAATACAAAAAAATTGCATATCTACATAGATAAGAGTTCAATAATAAACCATTTAACAAAAATAGCAAACATACCATATACTCATATTTCTAACATAATACAAATCTTAAAATAAGCAAGTTATGAATTAGATTCATTATAAAGTGTGAAAAATAGCATAATAGATTTAATAATTTTTATATAGATAATATGTAATAATTGGAATAAACTAAGAATCAAATTTATTATGAAATATTAAAAATACTATATTAAATTTAATAAAGCATATAAAATGTAAATATTATGTAAATAAAATAGTATATTAAAAAAATTACAATGTAAACATGAAAATATGAAATTCCAAATGATATATATAAACACAATTATACGAAAGTAAAGGAAAATATACTCATATTTCTAACATAATACAAATCTTAAAAATGTAAACATGAAAATATGAAATTCTAAATGATATATATAAACACAATTATATGAAAGTAAAGGAAATTATACTCATATTTTTAATGTAATACAAATCTTAAAATAAGCAAGCTATGAATTAGATTCATTATAAAGTGTGAAAAATAATATCTTGCCTGAGCCATACCAATCCTTAACATGGTTGGATTTTTTGTCCTTATAGGTTTTGAACCAGTGACTTTAACATCACAGAACACCTTAACAACACACTCCGTCACCGATTGTCCTACACTTAGAGGACAAAAATAGTATTAAATTATAAAGCATACAAAATGTAAATATTATGTAAATAAAATAGCATATTAAAAAAATTACAATATAAACATAAAAATATGAAATTCCAAATGATATATATATACACAATTATATGAAAGTAAAGGAAATTCGAGCAAAGTTGTAAAAGTTCATTAACATTAACTTTTTATATAACCATTAAATTGTGGAGAGGAAAGAGAATGAAATTAATAAATTATGGAGATGAATGAGAATGGAATTAACTTTGATAGATATTTTGCATGTTTGTTATAACCCTATATTGCACCAGACATGCATACCTGGCATCGGGCCATCTCACTTGAAATTTTTGCCAAACCACTACTGAAAAACTCTTCTAAAAACCATCCTTTTGAAGGCATACACACCCTGCATCACTGTTGCATGCGTGTATATGTTCGCTGACCCGCTATAGCCCATGTATACTGACAAAAACACAAAAAATAGAGGGTTGCAGATGGAATACAAATTTCTGGGTAAGTTTACTAAACCGTTTGACCACCCATAGTCGGTCACTCAACCAAATACCTAGCCCTTTCTAGCCTATAAAAGAAGGGGTAGGGGTCCCATTTGAGAGGAGGAAAATAATAGTAAAGAAACTCTACCCATTTTGGTATTCCCCTTGCTCCAATCTTTTGCAACCATTGTGTGAGCACTGAAGAGGAGAATCATATGTGGAAGTGGTTGGTACACAGTTGAAGAAGAGCCCAGAACCAGATTTGAGGAGCAGTAGCCGATCTCACCATTGTAAGTGACTTTTGTGAGGTTAATAGAAATAATTATTTTTCCTGTCCTGCTATATGAGGTGTTCAATATTCAATTTTGGTTTATATTTTTAGAACCTCTAACCCACTAATTCATATATGAGATGCAGTTTCATAGTTCTTTGTTTGTCTGTTTTTGAATGTAGGTTATATTTGGGAGGAGACTTGTAGTCAAGGAGAAATCGAACACAAAAGGATCAACACCAAGTGAGGGGTTCAAGTTAGAGTTAGCAGATCCTTTTATCCTTGTGTTTTATGCATGAATGTGGGGTCTATGTCGGGATAATAGTAAAAAGTAGGAGACTTTCAAAGGTTATTTCTGCATGCATTACTAAACCCTTAGTGCTAGTTCGTAGGGTGATTTCCCACCCACAACAGAATTGGCGACCATACTGGGGACTTTCTCTAGGGTTTTTGGGGATACCTTTTTGGGTGTTTTTAAATTGGTTTGATTACCTTGTTTTTTTTGAGTTTTTGCAAGAGTCTGAGGTGGTAGGGATTCTGGTATTCCATACCAGTACTCCTTGCTTGGATTTCTTTATTGCCTTTTTTCTTTTTCGGGAAGCTACAGAGGCATATGCAGCCTGTAGAAGGTCTTCACGCGTATACACGCGCTCTGACTTCACATAGCCTACGTACATACACTGGTTGTTGAAGGATTAGTAGCATGTCTAAGTTCAAAAAATATTTTTTAAAGAAGAGGTAGTCATCCTCTTCCCTATCAGAAGTGATCCTTCTTAGGGGTTTTCTGGATTCTTTCAAGATCTTTTTTATTGCAGTACATAGTTTAGGAATTCCTTTAAATTAGCTTTGTTTTATCAAAGTTTCCTTGCCTTTTTTTTCTGTCAACGTAAGTTTCTGTGTCTTAAAGGGATTTTGGTTCTCAATACAAGTACTCCTTGCCAGTGCTTGATTGCTTGTTTTTCCATTTTTTTGAGGAGTTCCAGAGGTGCACACGACCTGTAGTGAGCTTGCATGTGTGCATATGAACCCTACCCTTTGCACAACCCACGTACATACGATGGTTGTTGAATTGTCAGTAGCGTGCCTGTTGAGAAAATTTTCTCGTAGAAGAGGCAGCCATCCTCTTCCCTGTCAGGAGTCACACCTCTTAGGGATTTTCTTGATCTAGTCTTGGTCTTTGTCATAACAGTCTGTAGCTTAGGTTTGATTACAACTTAGCTTTCTTTTTCATCAAAAAAAAAAAAAATCATTTTTTTTTCTTTAATAGGGTTTTTAGACAAGTTTGGGAGTCTGCTTCAATGATCTTGTGTGGTATTGTTAGTAACTCCTTGTGATCTATGATTAGACCAGAAGTCTTTTCTTGGTCTTTACTTGTCGTCATTTTTCCTTTTTTTTCTTTTCAAGCATTAAACAATAATAAAAAAAATAAAAATATTTCTTCGTATGGTATAGTAGTTGGTTGTTTGCATTAATAATCAAGAAAAAGACCTACTTTCATAAGTTATTGGCTGTTGAATTAGGAAAATAAGTAGCTCGTAGTCTAGTGACAACTTGTTTTGAGTTTTTTGTTAAAAGATCTTAGAAAAAAAATATAGTTTGAAAAGTTGGTTAAAGAGTTTAAATGTGCAAATCTAGATTTATGAAGAAGAAGTAATTTGTTTTCAGTTTCATTATATGATCTTCTCTTTCGTCTCTGAAAAACATCATTGGTTTCACTTTCATTCCCTTTGAATTAGGACAACCACTAAAATTAACGATTAATTAAAATCAACTAGACTTTATGTTTATAGGGTCCATCAACTAGTCTAGGCTAGAGCCTTGATTTAGGATTGGAGAGGAAACTCTTCAAGGTTGCAGAAACAAACATAAGAGTCTATTATAGGGAGTGTTAAAAGTATAGTATCATGAAAGTTATCTGGGACCCCCCTCTAACACAGGGGCTAAACACGAGGTAGCGTGCAGAAAGGTAGAGGAGATAACCCCTCCAAAGTCGGACCAAGCGTAATGGGGAATGCATATAGAGGGCTTATCTTGGGATTTCGTTGATCAGATTTGCCATGGAGCTTCATGGGTATTTAATCTGTTCGAGGTATTTATTCATCTTCCAAAACACTTGCTTTCGATGCCCTTGATAGGTTTCAGGCTTGATACCCTGCTCATTGCAGTCCACCCCACTGTCGACTGTACCTGCCTGGTGATTGTTTGCATGTTGGCAAACTAGTTTCCTATCATTATAGTGACTTACATAGGTGACTGCGGGGGTATACCATGGTATCTAAGATAGACATCAAGACATGCTTTGCAGATTATACCCGAAGGGTGCTTCCGTATTCGAGTTGCACTTGCACAGGTAAGTTGCTTTAGTGTTGGTTGTTGTAACTGTTCTTCCAATTAGCTAGTGACTACTTTTTTTATATCATAGGTACTTTTTCTAGTGTGTGATGGTTTTCAAATGATTATAAACAACCCTAGTGTGTCTTTGATCTTCTCACACAGTGGAGGATCAGGAGTTATGCTAGTCGCGAAGTCTTTTGGGCCTATTTCTAGTTGACCTCGAACCCCCCCTGCCATCGCTAAGGAGAAAACTAGACCAACAATGGTCTTTTGAGATAATTGGGTTATAGGAAACTGTACCCAAGCCATCTCCGAGAGAAGAACATTTGATTCCGGAGGAACCAACCATTTCAGACCTTGGAGCGGAAGCTCTTGGTCCGTACGAACCTATGAACACTGATCTATCGACGCCCATCATCGTACAGGTTTATCCTTACGAGTGCTTGATAGTGTCACAAGTAGTAATGGAAAAAAATGTTGTGACTTCTTTAGGGAATTATCATATTCCCTCTACGACTGTCACTACAGGGGGTGTTCCATATCCTAACCAACCTTCGTCGGTATGGGCCACTATGGTCTCAACTACATCTACCTCGGGCAATGGTATGATTCTGTCTATGGCGGTGATCACTACTCCGTTAACCCAGAATACGAAAGGCCCTCTGTTCTCATACGGGATGCCTGGCTTCGGTACAAGCCTTGTACTTTCCTACTCCACTCTATAGACTTTAGGTCTTAGGGTAGGGAGCTCCAATGCTCCTCTACAAGGATCCATGGGGGGCACTTCAGCTCCCTATATTGCTTTCCCTTATGGAGGGGGTCATATACCTCCTTCGTCCCCTTCACTCGGCGGTGTTCATCAACACTTCGTCGGGCCAAATGTAAACTCGTTTGGAGAAGGTAGTCAAGAAGTTCCTTACTATAACATGTCGGTTGGTTCAACATCATTCTCTTTGTTCGACGTGTTTGGTAACAACACTTTCTCTTAAGCTGCCATCTCGGCTGGGGGAAACCTCGGTTATGGACAACCACATCCTGTACAGGGTAATATTCCTACACAGGGGGGAAACTTAGGAATTCCTTCCTCACAAAGACCTTGGAATCCATGGCAGGGATCAATTCCCTTGTTAGGGATGTCGACTAGGGGAAACCCCTTCTATACCCAATGGAACCCCGGGCAAGGCTCAACACCTATGCCCGTCGGATCGGTAGGGGGAAACCCTTCCCAAAATCCTTGGAATGTGATGCAAGCCTAGCCCTTTACGTCCTATTACGGGAATCAGTCGATGATGTCTCAATAAGCGCATAATCCATACACTAGTCACGGTCATGGTTATTACCCGAGCCCTGGCCAACAACCTAACTTTTCCCGGCAACCTGGTGCCAGTCAAACTCTAGGCTCCTTTTTCCCTGGTTACAATCTACAACCCAAACTATTGTTTTTGGCAACCCTGCACTTTCCAAACTTGACAAGGTTATTAAACGACCCCATCTGTCACAATCCAAGTTGGCCTCCTATCCCAACCAAGTTGCCTTCGGACATTCCAAAGTTTGAAGCCAAGCCTAATGAAGATATTGGTGATCATGTGATTACCTTTCACTTATGGTGCTCGTCTAACTCGTTGAGAGACAAATCCATCCAGTTGTGATTGTTTCAATGCACTCTCATAGGGAGTGCTGCAAAATGGTACATCGAGCTTGAATTCTCACGATACTCTTCCTTCGGCGAATTGGCAATGGCTTTCTTTAAACCATTTCCAATTACCTATGAGATATGACACCGCCACTGAATTTCTGGTCAACTTTGAGTAGACAAAACCAGATCATATCTTGGATCACATCTGAGAATGGAGACATTGGAAGAGTTTGATAAAAGTGTCAGTCCCACCAACATTCTTTCTAGAGTGGTTCCTTAAGTATTTGGTACCCCAGCTGTCTAAAGACGTCGCAACGTCCGGGGTGGTTTCTGAGGAAGATGTGATAATGAGAGCTCAACAACTAGAGCTGATTCACTCTCAGTCTGGTTTACTTTACGAAATTTTTCCAGATGCACCGAGGTCAATACTTGACAAGACCAGACAGAGGTATGGACCACATGTCGATGGAATTATTGGTTTAGCACAAACAAAGCCCGCTGATCCATTTCCAAATCAATTACAACAATTTTCGATACAACAGACAGTGGCCAGCCAGACCACCGGTTTGGCTGTCCCCCTTACCCAAAAGTTAGATGTACACAGTGTGCAAACGACAAACCAAAATGCCACCCAACAGCCTAACGAAAAGAAAAAACAACGAAAGAAGGGTAAGGGGGATAAGAAACCCACCAATAATTCTAGCGGGGGCGAAATTGAAAAGAATAAGTCGAAGTATCCTTGTAATCTATGCAAGGAAGATCACCTGACTCATTAGTGCCCTCGGCTTGTGGAGGCCCAGAAGTTATTAGCACAACAACAACCTACCGTGTTAATGAACCCGTTTCCACACGGGCAAAATCTAACTCAAGCCTCCTTGAGAACAGAAAGGGGTAGTCAAGGACCCCCTCCGTCTTCGAGTAATCCTTCATCCACAAATGTGTATATGATGAAAGGTGATGCCTACATATCGACTAGAGAATGCCAAACACCTATAAGAAGAGTAAAGAAGTCGAAAACCCACCTCTTCCTCTCTTGATCGAGAATACATTGGGAGAAACAATGACACGCATCCCAAAAGGTGAGTTGAAGAAATATTCTCACAATACAAATGCAAGGGCCACCCAGAACTACTCTGTGGTGGAGGATTTTTCTCAAACCCTTTGTGTGATGTCTTCTTTGGAGGTCCTCCAAAGTTTCCCTTCCCAGAGAAAGGCTATGTTAGCCTCCCTAGGATCTACTGAGACTTGTAATCCAGGTATGATCATGCTTGATATGACCGACTTAAAACCTCGTCTCCCTTACCACGTTGTGTTTCATATAGTAGTGGCTTACACCACAAAAATTTTTACTTGGAACATTTTCTGCACGGTGGTTGATGAGGGCACCTCGACATGCGTGATTTTGTTGGTGTGTTGGACGGCCATTGGCCAACCTGTTTTGTCTCCGTCACCAACTCTTCTTACCACTTTCGATGGTCATTTGTTTCGACCACATGGCATCATCCCCTCTTTTCCTATGCAGTTAGTGGGGAAGCCTGTGTGCATAGAGGTTGAAGTGGTCGATGCATCTCTCGACTACAATATCTTGTTAGGAAGGAGTTGGACCTATGATATGAAATCAGTGGTTGCTACAATTTTCTAGGTCTTGTTGTTTCCACACGAGGGTTGGATAGTGACCATTGACCAGTTATCTTTCTCTCATCTTAACCCTTCATCAGGGGCATCCACGGTCCCGATGATTGACAACCCTCAACCCATCATTGTCAACATAGGGGTTGGTTTGTGCCCACCTTTGATGGGTACTTTCGATTACCCGCCTCCGTCCAACGATGTTAAGTTCGTTTTAGACCAGCCTAAGGTTGATATTTTTAAAGTCTGAGCGTTTCGTATGACCTGCTGTAATGATTTATGGAATTTTCCTTCCCCATCGGCCATGATGGAAGGGATAGGGAACCATGGTATGGCCATGCCCTTGTCCACAACAGAAGTTGCGTACTCAATAGTCCAAAAAGCTTCCCTCGACCCTGATCTGACTCCCGTAGAGGATTTAGATCTGATTCTTGAGCCTACTTGGGCTCAAGGTTCCCTTGCCAATACTAATTCTTTAGACTTAGTCTTTCCTTTAGATGAAGAAATTATTAAAGAAATAACTAGTCCAGACAGACCTTGGTATGATCTCCATCACATATCTTATTTTCTCCCAGAGTTAAGAAGAATTGAAGCAAGAGAATTCACTTTGACTATGAATGGAGATAGGTCTTGTCCCATCAATCCCTTAGCTACACATGCGGTTTACGCTGAGAGTAATATGGAAACCATCACTGAAACAATACCTATAGATATCTCCAGAACCCTTGGCATCATAGATAATATTCTCATCATAGCTGATTGTTCCCCCGAGGAGATTCGAATATGCACGAATTTATTTAAATAATTTCGCGACGTTTTTTCCTAGTCTTATGAGGAAATTCCAGGCATTGATCCAAGAATCATCGAACACGAAATCATGACTTATCCTGATGCTAAGCCAGTCCAACAAAAGCTTCATCTAGTCAATCCTAAGAAATCAACATCTCTTAAGGCTGAAGTAGAGAAACTGGTCAAAGTAGGTTTTATCTACCCCATTCATTTGACTCAATGGGTGTCAAATCCCATTACGGTCGACAAAAAATAGGGCATGATTCACGTATGTACAGACTTCCGTGATTTGAACAAAGCCTGTCTAGAGGATAATTTCCCCACACCATTTTTTGACCACATAGTCGATGAATGCATAGGTTGCGAGGCCTTTTCTTTCATGGATGGTTTTTCGGGATACAATCAAATACAGATCAAACCTGAATACCAACACAAAACCGCTTTCATTTTCCCATGGGGTACATTCGCTTATCGAAAGATGCCTTTTGGTCCGAAAAATGTTGGAGCTACCTTTCAGTGGGCCATGTCTTTTTCTTTCCACAATCTCAAACATATAGTCGATGATTACCTTGATGATTTAGCATCACGATCTCGTAAGGGAGATGATCATCCCATGCACCTCCGACTTATCTTTGAGCGATGTCGCTACTACCAGATTCACTTGAATCCAAACAAATGCAGTTTTTGTGTGATGTCGGGTCGTCTGCTAGGTTTCATAGTTTCGACAACATGGATCATGGTCGATCCTCTCAAAGTTGAGGCAATAGTTCAGTTTCCTCCTCCATGCACAATCCTTCAACTTCAAAGTTTACAGGGAAAAGAGAACTTTTTACAACGTTTCATTGCAAACTATGCCGAGATCACAAAGGGATTTTTGTGTTTACTGAAGAAGGACGTTCCTTTTCATTGGGACAAATCCACTCAATTCTCTTTCGAAGCATTGAAACGTGCCCTCACGACTTCCCCTCTACTTCGGCCACCTAATTATAATAAGGATTTGTTATTGTACTTGGTTGCGGAAGAATCGACCATCAGTATGGTCTTGGTTTAGGAGGATCATTTTCTCTCAGAACATGTGATTTATTACCTGAGTCGAGGCCTGGTTGGACCGGAAATCAATTATTCCCACATTGAAAAACTTGTGTTGGCAGCAGTACATGTTGTCCAATGGTTCCGTCATTATATCTTGTTTCACAAGACCACCATCATTGCTGTTGTGAATCTATTTCAATACGTGTTGACGCGACGAGTAATTGGAGGAAAGATCAATAGATGGATAGTTGTCCTCTAAGAGTTTGACTTAGATTTTGTTTCGAAGAAATCCAAAAAGTCACTGGTATTTGCGGAACTTATCTCAGAACTTCCGGTCGAGTCAGGTGATGTTATGCTCGAAGAGTCGCTTATTAAAGGAGACATGTTTGTGATCGCATCTTTGGATCCCTGGTATGGAGATGTACTTGGCTATATCTAGACTTTGAAGTGCCCTGCCTCTGCTTCTTGTGATGAGCATCACCGTATACGCCATCAGACCAAGAATTATCTCATACTCGAGGACACTTTATATCATTGAGGTGTAGATTGCATCCTTTGTCGATGTCTCACTCATGAAGAAGAAGAATCATGCTTAATGATTTCCACACTAGAGCATGTGGCGATCATTCGTCCGGGTTGGCAACAACCCAAAAGATTCTATGAGCTGGTTACTTTTGGCCGACATTAATCAAAAATTGTGTTGAATCGGTCAAGAAGTGATACTAGTGTCAGGTCTTCTTTCGGAAGATGAGGGCACACCCTGCTCCCATGTTTCCTGTCATTATCGTTGGTCCCTTCACCAAGTGGGGGATTGATTACACTACATGCAACCCCCCTTCAACAAGGGGGCATCGTTATATCATCGTAGCAGTAGACTACTTCACCAAGTGGGTCGAAGCTATGCCAATGTTCAAAGATGACGAAGAGACCACAACTCTCTTTTTGTTTAACCAGATTATAGCAAGGTTAGGCGTCCTGAGAGAGATTGTCACTGACCATGGTAGTCAATTTCAGAATAAAATGATGTTTGAGTTAACATCAAATCTTGGGTTGAGGCAAGAACATTCATCACCCTACTACCCACAAGAGAATGGTCAGGTGGAAGCTATAAATAAATCTCTTAAGACCATTCTACAATGAACGATCAATTCGGCAAAGTCAAATTGGCATTTGATGTTATACTCGACATTATGGGCCTACTGAACGTCTGTTAAGACTGCAACTGGTTTCTCACCTTTTCAACTCATTTATGGGCTAGAAGCAGTCTTGCCCATAGAGTGTCAGATCTCGTCTCTAAACTTGGTAGTACAATTATTTCCAGACACTTCACCACTTGAAGAGCATTTATTATATCTTGAGTAGCTCAATGAGCAACGTCATGATGCAGCCTTGGCTAACAAGGCTCACAAGAAAAAATTCAAGTGTCAGTATGATCGGTTCGTTCATCCTTGGATTTTCTTTGAAGGCGACCTTGTCCTGGTCTATGACCAATATAAGGACCCCCTGGGGGAAGGCACGTTCAAACCCATGTGGTTCGGACCTTTCATCATAAAAGAGATTCTAAAGAAGGGCGCTTATCATCTGGTGGACTTTGAGGGAAATAATTTGGTGGAGCCTAGAAATGGGCTCTACCTCAAGAAGTATTACTCATAGGTGGGTCGCCTTGGGTGACTTTTTGTAACATATGTATAGTCTATGTACTATTACTTTTTAGTTTTGTCTTTTAGTTTTATGGACGTGTCGTTTTTGATGTTATCTTTTTCACTATGGCATATGTCAAGTGAATCAAAGGTGTTCATTGGGTTCGCAGATGGCATTAGCTGACACACTCGGAGGCTTGCTTCCGCAACTTGGGTGATTTTCAAACCTTAGGGCCAATTACTATCCTCAGGAGGTATCTGTTTAGGTGACACCACAAACAATGTCGTCGAATATAGCGCATTTCTTGAGTTTCTTTGTGACGCTTTGTTGCTTGGTATCTCTCATCTCTGGGTCTATCTAGACGCTCAGCTGGTTGTGTCTCAGTTAAATGGGGTTTACCGTATTTACGATCCTACTCTACACCGATGGTTACTTAGGGTACATCTCTTAGAACGAAGCTTTGATTACATTACGTATATCCATGTTCCTACGATATTGATTCAAGTTACAAATACTCTAGCTAATCATATATTAGATTGGCATCTTGCACACATGTAAGAAAAAACACACACATACACATGTAAATACATTTGTAAATATACTCCATAAAACAAAAAAAGATGTAAACACGCATATATATATATATATATCGTAAAGTATCAGAGTACATAAGTGGGTGCGAGCGCCTTAAAAAATATGTGTCCAGTAAAGAGTCACGGGGCTTATTCCCTCAAAAATATACAAAAGGTGCCCTCGACACATAAGAAGTCTAGTCTAAGCTAAGGGTGGGGCCTGTTGGCCCTGCCATAGTGAACAACAACATTAGCCAGACGTCGAAAAAGATGGACCCAATTCCGCGGTACCCCAACAACATGAGTCTGCATGGACGGTGGGAGATCCTTGATCTTCACCATGGGGATTGCCCGAGTAAGCGTGGTGAGTTTCCTCTCTACCCGCGTCAAAACTCTCTCCGCCTCCCCGACTGGAGGTCCACCTACTATTGCTGGTCCACCGGTAGTGGCTGGTCCTGCCTCTGGTCGAGGATGTCGCCTTGTCCTTGCAAAATCTGTTAGACGCACTAGCCCCACGTCTGCACATAATAGATACATACATGTCAGATAATCTGGTATACAAAAAACATGATATATATGAAAAAAAATAAAAATTACATAACTTTGAAAACAAAAAACAAACTTACCCATCTCTCCTCACTCCTCTTCGGGAGGTACAGGCATGTCAGGATCTCTAGAATAGTTGATCCCAGCATAGGGGTAGTCCTCTATGGCCGGAATCTGTCGTGCCCACTAAGCAAAAATCTTGTCGTCGAAGGCCTCAATAGTCCTCCCCCCACCATGTCGCAGAAATAACGTCGCCCATATGAATAACGCTAGGAGAGAGGGATCATGCACTCATATTATCTCTCTAGGGTTGAGACTTGGTACCCTCTCAAAGAAAAAGGAACACAAAATAGTCTCGAACCCAAAGTTTCTGTGTCTCCACATACGACACTCTGTCAATTGCCTCTTCATGCAATCTAGTAATTGTTAGAAAAATAGGACCGCAGAGCAATAAAATAAAACAAATGCAGAAACAAAACATAGAAGATACACAATACAATAGAGACACAGATTTACGTGGTTCACCCAGTGTGGGCTATGTCCACCAGAGAAATTTCCAGGTCCTTCCTTTATTATTATCCAGCAAATGAAGGGATACAACCTACAACAAAACCCACTGTAACTTCCTTTTCTTTCTCTCACAGTCTCCTCTCTTAGAATACAATACTCACCATAATTCATAGTCACAATACATTTCCCTCATAACAAAGGGTTTCCTTCTAGGGCAAAAAACCTAACATAATTTCTACCGTTAGATCTGAGACCTTATAATGAACGGTCCAGATTTACAATGAAATTACAATATACATTTACAAGGCAATTTTTCCTTCGAGGGCTTCGTCCCTGAACCCCCCAGTCGGGGGGATAGCCTCCCCAGACCTCGCAGAGGGGGTACCCCCTCTCTGCACTCCCCCACGTGGAAGAGTTTACATACTTCTAGGGTGTAAAGTCTTCATGGGGTATAAACATGGCTAAAAGCAAGGACCTCTGAATCAGGAAGATAATTAGGCTCCACAACCAACAGTAAGGTGGTACTCCAGTCAAAAAATTGTGCATTTAAGCACTGAACCGTACAATTCATGTGTGCGTAGGAATCCTGATGTAAACATGCGGATCCAGTAATATTCCCAATGAGAAAAACTATCACTTTTAGCGATAGGTTAGAAATCTTGTTTATTGGCACCTGTGTGCCCACTTTGTCTGTGCCAGCCTCACAATGGAGTCCAATCAACTCCTCTATGTTGTGAGGCCCAGAGGGAAACGTGCGAAAGTTGACTGGTTCCCCTCTCCTTGAGAGGCTAGTCAGAAAACAAATATCTTCAGTCATTGGAGTCAACAATTGTCCCTCAAGAATGAATGCCTCTGCATCCGGGTGCCAGTAATCTACCAAGGCATTCAACAGCCTAGGTTGTGCCTACATAAATGGACACTAGAATAATTTCAGCAAACCACACTGCTCCAATGCAGCGGTAGCATCAGGATCTTCTCTGACCAAATTATCAGTGTCCTCATGCTCCCTCTCCCTCCAATGAACATACATCCTGCATTTGACAAGTTCAAGGCAGGGGTTAACTCTTGCATATTTTAAAATTTTCAACATGTTGGAGGGTATACGCGGGCTATAGTATACACAGTCTCGTATGCCTGTATGCAGTATTTCCTCTACACGCGGGCATATGCTAGTTGTCATAGGACAACCCACGTATACGTAGGGACAACCTTTTTAAAGGTCAACGCCCGCCCCAAAAAATAAAAATAAATGCACAAACGACTAATTGAAATGCAAGAGGGGCTAATATGTACTTACTTGGTCCAAGCGGAAGTTCATTTCGGCCACTAAAGCTCCTGGAATAAACTCTTTTGACAAAGGGGTGTTTTTGGATTTTTAGTCAATTTCTCAATTAGCAATGGTAATAATGAGCTACCAGCTTCTATTTATAGACTTTTTGGCTCCTTTGTCATTTTTTCTAGCCTGAAAATCATGTAATATGGTTCAAAAGTTTCTTAGGGCATGTTACGATAAGTGTTGCTTTGGGTATTGGGAATGTTTTTGGAGATTTGGATCATTTTTAAGGTCCTTTGGTAAAAAGTCATTTTTCAAACTTGTTGCAACTAAGTTAGGATTCCACCTCCACTTTCTGTATCTTGTTGTCTTTGTCACTTTTCCATAGGATCAACCCCATCGAGTTGTGACACAGAACCATCATTGCTACTTTAGAAGTGTCATAATTTAGTGGTAGAGCCTCCCCCTTTCATGGATTCCCTAGGTAGATCCTGGTTGCATTTTTTGGTATCCATGCCGTCACTATCGACTATAGGCTCGGGAGTCCTTATTAGTTTTTCCCAATTATGAGTATGAGCCTCATTTGCATGATTCATTATCACTCTTGACCTCACCCTCGGGACTCCCAAAACACACCAGGTCTTCTTTTAATCCCTTTTCAGACCCTCTAAACATGAAAATATTGTCGAGTGATCTTGTCACCCTTCATGCTCGCTAAACTGAAATTTGAAGGCACGTTTGTCCGACGGTAGTTTACCTTTTTTTTGGTTCGGATGGTCAACTGTACGAACAAAGGTATACTCTAGGAGCCTCGGTTCTTTAGAAGAGTATTCTCAGGTATAATTTTAACCCTTTTTCAGACCCGAGGGACTAAATTTACGAAAAGGGAACCCCCACGGAGTCCATAGTTAAGCTCTTTTCAGACTCCCTAAAATTGAAAAGATCGTTGAGTGACCTTGTTCCTTCACACTCGTTAAAATGGTCCAAAGGAACATCCCATAAAGAGTCCATAGTTAAGCTCTTTTCAGACTCCTTAAAAATGAAAAGATTGCCGAGTGATCTTGTCTTTGTCGCACTCGTTAAAATGATTTTGAATAGACATCTGTTCGGTGCTAGTTCACCATTTTTTTGAACTGGATAGACTATATTTGAAAAAGGTACCCAAGTGGAGTCTCCTTTTACGCTTTTTCAGACTCTCTAAAAATCAAAAACCGTCAAGGTTACCTTCTCTGGGATCGTTAAAATTACATCGAAGGACGTTATGATTGTGTCTTGTTAATCGCATTTGCATTCCTACATTTTTGGCCTAATGCCGGCTCCATTTTTCCCTCAATTGAACCATTTGAAGCATACCTTATATGCAAGCCTTGTAGCGCTTTTTGCCTTTGCGTCATGACACCTTAACCCATGGAGGGATTTTTCCGAGTGTCCTTTTCCTGCATATGTTTTCTTTCTCTGAACATTAGTGTGTTCCTTGTGCTTGGAACTAGTATGTTTTCAACACTCATTCCTCCTTTGTAACGTATCATTCTTTTATTCTTTTTCAATCTTCCCAAAAATTATTGAAAAAGACAAAAAAAAAATCAAATATACCCCAAAAAGAGGAAGGGGAAAGTATTTTCTTTTTTGGCATCACAATGAGTTGCCCTTGGACAAAGCACATCCTTTTGCTTGTTTGTCAAGGTCTGGGATTTAATATGACCTTAGGAATCTATTCTTGCTACATAGAGCCGTGTCCTCCTCCGTTTGGTTATTCTTCCAAACATATGGAGAGTTTGTGTTCCCTCATGCATCACGAACTTATGTCAATACCATGCTGCCTGAGTCTCATAATTTGTCGTATTGTTGTCCAAGGGAATTTTTTACCAAGATTGAGTCATCCCTTCTGCATTTTGTCTCTTGATCTCATGCTCGACCATCCCAAAATCCAAATCAAGTCTTTGTTCAAAATCACTGAAGCCTTAAGCCTGATCATCAATATCCTCTAGTCTGTTCCCAACGAGTCGTCGGAGACCTCTGGGTAGTGAAGTTGTACACCCATATTACACTCCTACTCGAGTTATGAATATTTTGAAGTTGTTTCTTGATCTCTAAAGGCCTCATCTCTAGCCATCAGGCATCATTTACTTCTTGAAGATGGGTACTCTACATATATATATTTTTTATTTCTAGATGTAGATCCATTGTGTATTGCTCGTGGCTACACTTTATATAGTTATATGACATGGATATACAGTGCATTTGATTGGCAGGCATGATTTTATTTCATTCAGAGCATGGATATGCCCGCCTCAGTGAGACAATTTTTATTTTGCAGATGGAACCTCCCGAACTTTGGTCCCTGGGCTCACTTGCTTCGTACGTTGGTGAACATTGGTAATGTATTTCGACCATCAATACTCTTCTGGCCTCACACATTAAGGGGCATTTGTTATAACCCTAATTTGCACCAGACATGCATACCTGGCATCAGGCCATCTCACTTTCCATTTTTTCCAAGCCACTACTGAACAACTCTTCTAAAAACCATCCTTTTGAAGGCATATGTGCCTTGCACCACTGTTTCACGCATGTATACGCTTGATGACCCACTACAGCCCGCGTATACTAACAAAATAACAAAAAATAGAAGGTTGGAGATGGAATACAAATTTTCGGGTAAGTTAACTAAAACGTTTGACCGCCCATAGCCGGTCACTCAACCAAATACCTAGCCCTTTCTAGCCTATAAAAGAAGGGGTAGGGGTCCCATTTGGGAGGAGGAAAATAATAGTAAAGAAAATCTACCCATTTTGGTATTCCCCTTG
>JZKD02S0404184.1:92645-108935 GCA_000966675.3 Picea glauca | reverse complement strand
GACAACCACTAAAATTAACGATTAATTAAAATCAACTAGAGTTTATGTTTATAGGGTCCATCAACTAGTCTAGGCTAGAGCCTTGATTTAGGATTGGAGAGGAAACTCTTCAAGGTTGCAGAAACAAACATAAGAGTCTGTTATAGGGAGTGTTAAAAGTCCAGTATTGTGAAAGTTATCTGGGACCCCCCTCTAACACAGGGGCTAAACATGAGGTAGCGTGCAGAAAGGTAGCGGAGATAACCCCTCCAAAGTCGGACCAAGCGTAGTGGGGAATGCATATAGAGGGCTTATCTTGGGATTTCGTTGATCAGATTTTCCACGAAGCTTCATGGGTCTTTAATTCATTCGAGGTCCTCAGTCATCTTTCAAAACACTTTCTTTCGATGCCCTTGATAGGTTTCGGGCTTGATACCCTACTCATTGCGGTCCACCCCACTGTCGACTGTACCCGCCTAGTGATTGTTTGCACGTTGGCAAACTAGTTTCCTATCATTATAGTGACTTACATAGGTGACTGAGGGGGTATACCATGGTACCTAAGATAGACATCGATCCATTCTCTGCAGATTATACCTGAAGGGTGCTTCCGTATTCGAGTTGCACTTGCACAGGTAAGTTGCTTTAGTGTTGGTTGTTGTAACTGTTCTTCCAATTAGCTAGTGACTGCTTTTTTTTATATCATAGGTACTTTTTCTAGTGCGTGATGGTTTTCAAATGATTATAAACATCCATAGTGTGTCTTTGATCTTCTCACACAGTGGAGGATCAGAAGTTCCGCCTGTCACTAAGTATTTTGGGCCTGCTGCCAGTTGACCTCGAACCCTCCCCTGCCATCGCTAAGGAGAAAACTAGACCAACAATGGTATTTTCAGATAATTGGGTTATAGGAAACTATACCCAACCCATCTTCGAGAGAAGAACATTTGATTCCGGAGGAACCAACCATTTCATACCTTGGAGCGGAAGCTCTTGGTCCGTACGAACCTATGAACACTGATCTATCGATGCCCATCATCGTACAGGTTTATCCTTACGAGCGCTTGATAGTGTCACAAGAAGTAATGGAAACAAATGCTGTGACTTCTTCAGGGAATTATCATATTCCCTCTACGACTATCACTACAGGGGGTGTTCCACCTCCTAACCAACCGTCATCGGTATGGGCCACTATGGTCTCAACTGCATCTACCTCAGGAAATGGTCTGATTCTATCTATGGTGGTGATCACTGTTCCATTTACCCAGAATGCGAAAGGCCCTCTATTCTCATATGGGATGCCTGGCTTCGGTACAAGCCTTGTACTTTCCTACTCCACTCTACAGACTTTAGGTCTTAGGGTAGGGAGCTCCAATGCTCCTCTACAAGGATCCATGGGGGGCACTTCAACTCCCTATATTGCTTTCCCTTATGGAGAGGGTCATATACCTCCTTCGTCCCCTTCGCTCAGCAGTGTTCATCAACACTTCGTCAGGCCAAACGTAAACTCGTTTGGAGAAGGTAGTCAAGCAGTTCCTTACTATAACATGTCAATTGGTTCAACATCATTCTCTTTGTTCGACGTGTTTGGTAACAACACTTTCTCTTCAGTTTCCATCTCGTCTGGGGGCAACCCCAGTTATGGACAACCACTTCCTGTATAGGGTACTATTCCTACACAGGGGGGAAACTTAGGAATTCATTCCTCACAAAGACCTTGGAATCCATGGCAGGGATCAGTTCCCTTGTCAGGGATGTTGACTAGGGGAAACCCCTTCTATACCCAATGGAACCCCGGGCAAGGCTCAAAACCTATGCCCGTCGGATCGGCAGGGGGAAACCCTTCCCAAAATCCTTGGAATGTGATGCAAGCCTAGCCATTTACGTCCTATTATGGGAATCAGTCGATGATGTCTCAATAAGCGTAGAATACATACACTGGTCACAATCATGGTTATTACCTGAGCCCTGGCCAACAACCTAACTTTTCCCGGCAACCTGGTGCCAGTCAAACTCTAGGCTCCTTTTTCCCTAGTTACAATCTACAACCCAAACTATTGTTTCTGGCAACCCTGCACTTTCCAAACTTGACAAGGTTATTAAACGACCCCATCTGTCATAATCCAAGTTGGCCTCCTATCCCAACCAAGTTTCCTTCGGACATTCCAAAGTTTGAAGCCAAGCCTAATGAAGATATTGGTGATCATGTGATTACCTTTCACTTATGGTGCTCGTCTAACTCGTTGAGAGACAACTCCATCCAGTTGTGATTGTTTCAATGCACTCTCATAGGGAGTGTTGCAAAATGGTACATCAAGCTTGACTGCTCACGATACTCTTCCTTCGGCGAATTGGCAATGGCTTTCTTTAAACCATTTCCAATTACCTGTGAGATATGACACCGACACTGAATTTCTGGTCAACTTTGAGCAGACAAAACCAGATCATATCTTAGATCACATCCAAGAATGGAGACATTGGAAGAGTTTGATAAAAGTGCCAGTCCCACCAGCATTCTTTCTAGAGTGGTTCCTTAAGTATTTGGTACCCCAGTTGTCTAAAGACGTCGCAACGTCCGGGGTCGTTTCTAAGGAAGATGTGATAATGAGAGCTCAACAACTAGAGCTGATTCACTCTTAGTCTAGTTTACTTTATGAAATTTTGCCAGATGCACCAAGGTCAATACTTGACAAGACCAGACAGAGGTCTGGACCACATGTCGATGGAATTATTGGTTTAGCACAAACAAAGCCCGCTGATCCATTGCCAAATCAATTACAACAATTTTCGATACAGCAGACAGTGGCCAACTAGACCACCGGTTTGGTTGTCCCCCCTACCCAAAAGTTAGATGTACACAGTGTGCAAACGACAAACCCAAAGGCCACCCAACAGCCTAACGAAAAGAAAAAAAAATGAAAGAAGGGTAAGGGGGATAAGAAACCCACCGATAATTCTGGTGGGGGCGACACTGAAAAGAAGAAGTCGAAGTATCCTTGTAATCTATGCAAGGAAGATCACCTGACTCATTAGAGCCCTCGACTTGTGGAGGCCCAGAAGTTATTAACACAACAACAACCTACCATGCTAATGAACCCGTTTCCACACGGGCAAAATCTAACTCAAGCCTCCTTGAGAACAAAAAGGGGCAGTCAAGGACCCCCTCCGTCTTCGAGTAATCCTTCATCTGCAAATGTGTATATGATGAAAGGTGATGTCTACATATCGACTAGAGAATGCCAAACACCTCTAAGAAGAGTAAAGAAGCTGAAAACCCACCTCTTCCTCTCTAGATCAAGAAGACATTGGGAGAAACAATGACACACATCCCAAAAGGTGCGTTCAAGAAATATTCTCACAATCCAAATGCAAGGGCCACCCAGAACTACTCTGTAGTGGAGGATTTTTCTCAAACCCTTTGTGTGATGTCTTCTTTGGAGGTCCTCCAAAGTTTCCCTTCCTAGAGAAAGGCTCTGTTAGCCTCCCTAGCATCTGCTGAGACTTTTAATCCAGGTACGATCATGCTTGATACGACCGACTTAAAACCTCGTCTCCCTTACCATGTTGTGTTTCATATAGTAGTGGCTTATACCACGAAAACTTTTACTTGGAACATTTTCTGCATGGTGGTTGATGAGGGTACCTCGACATGCGTGATGTTGTTGGTGTGTTGGAAGGCCATTGGCAAACCTGTTTTGTCTCCGTCACCGACTCTTCTTACCTCTTTCGATGGTCATTTGTTCCGACCACATGGCATCATCCCCTCTTTTCCTATGCAGTTAGTGGGGAAGACTATGTGCATAGAGCTTGAAGTGGTCGATGCATCTCTCGACTACAATATCTTGTTAGGAAGGAGTTGGACCTATGCTATGCAATCAGTGGTCACTACAATTTTCTAGGTCTTGTTGTTTCCACACGAGGGTCGGATAGTGACCATTGACCAGTTGTCTTTCTCTCATCCTGACCCTTCATCAGGGGCATCCACGGTCCCAATGATTGACAACCCTCAACCCATCATCGTCAACATAGGGGTTGGTTTGTGCCCACCTTTGATGGGTACTTTCGATTACCCGCCTCCTTCCAACGATGTTAAGTTCGTTTCAGACCAGCCTAAGGTTGATATTTTTCAAGTCTCATCGTTTCGTATGACCTACTTCAATGATTTGTGGACTTTTCCTTCCCCATCGGCCATGATGGAAGGGACAGGGAACCATGGTATGGCCATGCCCTTGTCCACAACAGAATTTGCATACTCAATAGTCCAGCAAGCTTCCCTCGACCCCGGTCTGACTCCCGCAGAGGATTTAGATCTGATTCTCGAGCCTACTTGGGCTCAAGGTTCCCTTTCCGATACTGATTCTTTAGACTTAGTATTTCCTTCAGACGAAGAAATTATTATAGAAATAACTAGTCCAGATAGACCCTGGTATGATCTCCATAACATATCTTATTTTCTCCCAGAGTTAAGAAGAATTGAAGCAAGAGAATTCACTTTGACTATGAATGGAGATAGGTCTTGTCCCATCAATCCCTTGGCTACACATGCAGTTTATGCTGAGGGTAATATGGAAACCATCACTGAAACAATACCTATATATATCTCCAGAACCCTTGGCATCATAGATAATATTCTCATCATAGCTGATTGTTCCCCCGAGGAGATTCGAATATACACAGATTTATTTAAATAATTTTGCAACGTTTTTTCCTAGTCTTATGAGGAAATTCCAAGCATTGATCCAAGAATCATCGAACATGAAATCATGACTTATCCTGATGCTAAGCCAGTCCGAAAAAAGCTTCATCTAGTCAATCCTAAGAAATCAACATCTATTAAGGCTGAAGTAGAGAAACTGGTCAAAGTAGGTTTTATCTACCCCATTCATTTGACTCAATGGGTGTCAAATCCCATTACGGTCGACAAAAAACAGGGTATGATTCACATATGTATAGACTTCCGTGATTTGAACAAAGCCTGCCTAGAGGATAATTTCCCCACACCATTTATTGACTACATAGTCTATGAATGCATAGGTTGCGAGGCCTTTTCTTTCATGGATGGTTTTTCAGGATACAATCAAATACAGATCAAACCCGAATACCAACACAAAACCGCTTTCATTTTCCCGTGGGGTACATTCGCTTATCGAAAGATGCCTTTTGGTCTGAAAAATGTTGGAGCTACCTTTCAGTGGGCCATGTCTTTTGCTTTCCATGATATCAAACATATAGTCGAGGCTTACCTTGATGATTTAGCATCACGATCTCATAAGGGAGCTGATCATCCCACGCACCTTCGACTTATCTTTGAGCGATGTCGCTACTACCAGATTCGCTTGAATCCAAACAAATGCAGTTTTTTTGTGATGTCAGGTCGTCTACTAGGTTTCATATTTTCGACAACATGGATCATGGTCGATCCTCTCAAAGTTGAGGCAATAGTTCAGTTTCCTCCTCCATGCACAATCCTTCAGCTTCAAAGTTTACAGGGAAAAGAGAACTTTTTACGACGTTTCATTGCAAACTATGTCGAGATCACAAAGGGATTTTTGTGTTTAGTGAAGAAGGAAGTTCCTTTTCATTGGTACAAAGCCACTCAATTCTCTTTCGAAGCATTGAAACACGCCCTCATGACTGCCCCTCTACTTCGGCCATCTAATTATAATAAGGATTTTTTATTATACTTGGTTGCGGAAGAATCGACCATCAGTATGGTCTTGGTTCAGGAGGATCATTTTCTCTCAGAATATGTGATTTATTACCTGAGTCGAGGCCTGCTTGGTCTGGAAATCAATTATTCCCATGTTGAAAAACTTGCATTGGCAACAGTACATGCTGTCCAACGGTTCCGTCATTATATCTTGTTTCACAAGACCACCGTCATTGTTGTTGTGAATCTGTTTCAATATGTGTTGACACGACGAGTAATTGGAGGAAAGATCAATAGATGGATAGTTTTCCTCTAAGAGTTTGACTTATATTTTGTTTCGGAGAAATCCAAAAAGTCACTGGTATTTGCAGAACTTATCTCGGAACTTCCGGTCGAGTCAGGTGATGTTATGCTCGAAGAGTCGCTTATTAAAGGAGACATGTTTGTGATCACATCTTTGGATCCCTGGTATGGAGATGTACTTGGCTATATCCAGACTTTGAAGTGCCCTGCCTCTGCTTCTCGTGATGAGCATCACCGTATACGCCATCAGGCCAAGAATTATCTCATACTCGAGGACACTTTATATCATTGAGGTGTAGATTGCATCCTCGTCGATGTCTCACTCATGAAGAAGAAGAAATCATGCTTAACGATTGCCACACTAGAGCATGTGGCGATCATTCATCCGAGTTGGAAACAACCCAAAATATTCTATGAGCTGGTTACTTTTGGCCAACATTAATCAAATATTGTGTTGAATTGGTCAAGAAGTGCTACTAGTGTCAGGTCTTCTCTCGGAATATGAGGGCACACCTTGCTCCCATGTTTCCCGTCATTATCATTGGTCCCTTCACCAAGTGGGGGATTGATTACACTACATGCAACCCCCCTTCAACAAGGGGGCATCGTTATATCATCGTAGCAGTAGACTACTTCACCAAGTGGGTCGAAGCGATGCCAATGTTCAAAGATGACGGAGAGACCGCAACTCTCTTTTTGTTTAACCAGATTATAGCAAGGTTCAACGTCTTGAGAGAGATTGTCACTGACCATGGCAGTCACTTTCAGAATAAAATGATGTTTGAGTTAACATCAAATCTTGGGTTGAGGCAAGAACATTCATCACCCTACTACCCACAAGAGAATGGTCAGGTGGAAGCTATAAATAAATCTCTTAAGACCATTCTACAATGAACGATCAATTCAGCCAAGTCAAATTGGCATTTGATGTTATACTCGACATTATGGGCCTACCGAACGTCTGTTAAGATTGCAACTGGTTTCTCACCTTTTCAACTCGTTTATGGGCTAGAAGCAGTCTTTCCCATAGAGTGTCAGATCTCGTCTCTAAACTTGGTAGTACAGTTATTTCCAGACACTTCACCACTTGAAGAGAATTTATTATACCTTGAGCAGCTCAATGAGCAACGTCATGATGCGGCCTTGGCTAACAAGGCTCACAAGAAAAAATTCAAGTGTCAGTATGATCGGTCCGTTCATCCTTGGATTTTCTCTGAAGGCAACCTTGTCCTGGTCTATGACCAAGATAAGGACCCCCTGGGGGAAGGCACGTTCAAACCCATGTGGTTCAGACCTTTCATCATAAAAGATATTCTAAAGAAGGGCGCTTATCGTCTGGTGGACTTTGAGGGAAATAATTTGGCAGAGCCTAGAAATGGGCTCTACCTCAAGAAGTATTACTCATAGGTGGGTCGCCTTGGGTGACTTTTTGTAACATATATATAGTCTTTGTACTATTACCTTTTAGTTTTGTCTTTTAGTTTTATGGACGTGTCGTTTTTGATGTTATCTTTTTCACTATGGCATATGTCAAGTGAATCATAGGTGTTCATTGGGTTCGCAGATGGCACTAGCTCGCACACTCGGAGGCTTGCTTCCACAACTTGGGTGATTTTCAAACCTTAGCGCCAGTTACTATCCTCAGGAGGTATCTGTTTAGGTGACACCACAAACAATGTCACTGAATATAGCGTAGTTCTTGAGTTTCTTTGTGACGCTTTGTCGCTTAGTATCTCTCATCTCTGGGTCTATCTAGACGCTCAGCTGGTTGTGTCTTAGTTAAATGGGGTTTACCGCGTTTACGATCCTACTCTACACCGATGGTTACTTAGGGTACGTCTCTTAGAATGAAGCTTTGATTACATTATGCATATCCATGTTTCTAGGATATTGAATCAAGTTACAGATACTCTAGCTAATCATATATTAGATTGGCATCTTGCACACATGTAAGAAAAAACACACACATACACATGTAAATACATTTGTAAATATACTCCATAAAACAAAAAGAGATGTAAAGATGCATATATATATATATATATATCGTAAAGTATCAGAGTACATAAGTGGGCACGAGCGCCTTAAAAAATATGTGTCCAGTAAAGAGTCACGGGGCTTATTCCCTCAAAAATATACAAAAGGTGCCCTCAACACATAAGAAGTCTAGTCTAAGCTAAGGGTGGGGCCTGTTGGCCCTACCATAGTGAACAATAACATTAGCCAGACGCCGAAAAAGATGGACCCAAGTCCGTGGTACCCCAACAACATGAGTCTGCATGAACGGTGGGAGATCCTTGATCTCCACCATGGGGTCTGTCCGAGTAAGCGCAGTGAGTTTCCTCTCTACCCGCGTCAAAACTCTCTCCGTATCCCCGGCTAGAGGTCCACCTACTACTGCTGGTCCACCGGCTGTGGCTGGTCCTGCCTCTGGTCGAGGACGCAGCCTTTTCCTCGCAAAATCTGTTAGACGCACTGGCCCCACGTCTGCACATAATAGATACATACATGTCAGATAATCTGGTATACAAAAAACATGATATATATGAAAAAAAATAAAAATTAAATAACTTTGAAAACAAGAAACAAACTTACCCATCTCTCCTCGCTCCTCTCCGGGAGGTACAGGGATGTCAGGATCTCTAAAATAGTTGATCCCAGCATAGGGGTAGTCCTCTATGGCCGGAATCTGTCGTGCCCACCAAGAAAAAATCTTGTCATCGAAGGCCTCAGTAGTCCTCCCCCCACCCTGTCGCGGAAATAACATCGCCCATCTGCATAACGCTAGGAGAGAGGGATCATGCACTCATATTGTCTCTCTAGGGTTGAGACTTGGTACCCTCTCAAAGAAAAAGGAACACAAAATAGTCCTGAACCCAAAGTTTCTGTGTCTCCACATACGACACTCTGTCAACTGCCTCTTCATGCAATCTAGTAAGTGTTAGAAAAATAGGACCATGGAGCAATAAAATAAAACAAATGCAGAAACAAAACATAGAAGATATAGAATACAATAGAGACACAGATTTACGTGGTTCACCCAGTGTGGGCTACGCCCACCAGAGAAATTTCCAGGTCCTTCCTTTATTATTATCCAACAAATGAAGGGATACAACCTACAACAAAACCCACTGTAACTTCCTCTTCTTTCTCTTACAGTATCCTCTCTCAGAATACAATACTCACCATAATGCATAGTTGCAATACATTTCCCTCATAAGAGAGGATTTCCTTCTAGGGAAAAAAACCTAACATAATTTCTACCGTTAGATCTGCGACCTTATAATGAATGGTCCAGATTTACAATGAAATTACAATATACATTTACAAGGCAATTTTTCCTTCAGGGGCTTTGTCCCTGAACACCTCAGCCGGGGGGATAGCCCCCCCAGACCCTGCAGAGGGGGTACCCCCCCTTTGTACTCCCCCGTGTGGAAGAGTTTACATACTTCTAGGGTGTAAAGTCTTCATGGGGTATAAACATGGCTAAAAGCAAGGACCTCTGAATCAGGAAGATAATTAGGCTCCACAACCAACAGTAAGGTGGTACTCCAGTCGAAAATTTGTGCATTTAAGCACTGAACCGCGCAATTCATGTGTGCGTAGGAATCCTGATGTAAACATGCGGATCCAGTAATCTTCCCAATGAGAAAAACTATCACTTTTAGCCATAGGTTAGAAATCTTGTTTATTGGCACCTGTGTGCCCACTTTGTCTGTGCCATCCTCACAATGGAATCCAATCAACTCCTCTATGTTGTGAGGCCCAGAGGGAAACGTGAGAAAGTTGATTGGTTCCCCTCTCCTTGAGAGGCTAGTCAGAAAATAGATATCTTCAGTCGTTGGAGTCAACAATTGTCCCTCAAGAATGAATGCCTCTACATCCGGGTGCCAGTAATCTACCAAGGCATTCAACAGCCTAGGTTGTGCCTACATAAATGGACACTAGAATAATTTCAGCAAACCACACTGCTCCAATGCAGCGGTAGCATCATGATCCTCTCCGACCAAATTATCAATGTCCTCATGCTCCCTCTCCCTCTAATGAACATACATCCTGCATTTGACAAGTTCAGGGCAGGGGTTAACTCTTGCATATTTTAAAATTTTCAACATGTTGGAGGGTATACGCGGGCTATAGTATACACAGTCTCGTATGCCCGCGTGCAGTATTTCCTCTACACGTGAGCATATGCTATTTGTCATAGGACAACCCACGTATACGTAGGGACAACCTTTTTAAAGGTCAATGTCCGCCCCAAAAAATAAAAATAAATGCACAAACGACTAATTGAAATGCAAGAGGGGCTAGTATGTACTTACTTGGTCCAAGCGGAAGTTCGTTTCGGCCACTAAAGCTCCTGGAATCAACTCTTTTGACAAAGGGGTGTTTTTGGTTTTTTAGTCAATTTCTCAATTAGCAATGGTAATAATGAGCTGCCAGCTTCTATTTATAGACTTTTTGGCTCCTTTTGGTCATTTTTTGGACCCCTTTGTCGTTTTTTCTAGCCCGAAAATCATGTAATATGGTTCAAGAGATTCTTAGGGCATGTTACGATAAGTGTTGCTTTGGGTATTGAGAATGTTTTTGGAGATTTGGGTCATTTTTAAGGTCCTTTGGTAAAAAGTCATTTTTCAAACTTGTTGCAACTAAGTTAGGATTCCACCTCCACTTTCTGTATCTCGTTGTCTTTGTCACTTTTCCATAGGATAAACCCCACCGAGTTGTGACACAGAACCATCATTGCTACTTTAGAAGTGTCATAATTTAGTGGTAGAGCCTCCCCCTTTCATGGATTCCCTAGGTAGATCCTGGTTGCATTTTTTGGTATCCATGCCGTCACTATCAACTATAGGCTCGGGAGTCCTTATTAGTTTTTTCTGATTACGAGTATGAGCCTCATTTGCATGATTCATTATCACTCTTGACCTCACCCTCGAGACTCCCAAAACACAACAGGTCTTCTTTTAATCCCTTTTCAGACCCTCTAAACATGAAAAGATTGTCAAGCGATCTTGTCGCCCTTCATGCTCGCTAAACTGAAATTTGAAGGCACGTCTGTCCGACGGTATTTTACCTTTTTTTTGGTTCATATGGTCAACTGTACGAACAAAGGTATACTCTAGGAGCCTCAGTTCTCTAGAAGAGTATTCTCAGGTATAATTTTAACCCTTTTTCAGGCATGAGGGACTAAATTTATGAAAAGGGAACCCCCATGGAGTCCATAGTTAAGATTTTTTCAGACTCCCTAAAATTGAAAATATCGTTGAGTGACCTTGTTCCTTCACACTCGTTAAAATGGTCTAGAAGAACATCCCATACAGAGTCCATAGTTAAGCTCTTTTCAGACTCCTTAAAAATGAAAAGATTGCCGAGTGATGTCTTTGTCGCACTCGTTAAAATGATTTTGAATAGACGTCTGTTCGGTGCTAGTTCACCCTTTTTTTGAACTGGCTAGACTATCTTTGAAAAATGTACCCAAGTGGAGTCTCCTTTTACGCTTTTTAAGACTCTCTAAAAATGAAAAACAGTCAAGGTTACCTTCTCTGGGATCGTTAAAATTACATCGAAGGACGTTATGATTGTGTCTTGTTAATCGCATTTGCATTCCTGTGTTTTTGGCCTAATGCCGGCTCCATTTTTCCCTCAACTGAACCATTTGAAGCATACCTTATATGCAAGCCTTGTAACGCTTTTTTCCTTTGCGTCATGACACCTTAACCCATGGAGGGATTTTTTCGAGTGTCCTTTTCCTGCATATGTTTTCTTTCTCTGAACATTAGTGTGTTCCTTGTGCTTGGAACTAGTATGTTTTCAAAACTCGTTCCTCCTTTGTAACGTATCATTCTTTTATTCTTTTTCAATCTTCCCAAAAATTATTGAAAAAGACAAAAAAAAAAACAAATATACCCCAAAAAGAGGAAGGGAAAAGTATTTTCTTTTTTGGCATCACAAGGAGTCGCCCTTGGACAAAGCACATCCTTTTGTTTGTTTGTCAAGCTCTGGGATTTAATATGACCTTAGGAAGCTATTCTCGCTACATAGAGCCATGTCCTCCTCCATTTGGTTATTCTTCCAAACATATGGAGAGTTTGTGTTGCCTCATGCATCGTGAACTTATGTCAATACCATGCTGCCTGAGTCTCATAATTTGTCATGTTGTTGTCCAAGGGAAGTTTTTACCAAGATTGAGTCAGCCCTTCTACAGTTTGTCTCTTGACCTCATGCCCGGCCATCCCAAAATCCCAATCAAGTCTTTGTTCGAAATCACTGAAGCCCTAAGCCTGATCATCAAGATCCTCTAGTCTATTCCCAACGAGTCGTCGAAGACCTCTGGGTAGTGAAGTTGTACACCCATATTACACTCCTACCCGAGTTATGAATATTTTGAAGTTGTTTCTTGATCTTTGAAGGCCTCATCTCTAGCCATCAGGCATCATTTTCTTCTTGAAGATGGATACTCTGCATGTATATCTTTTTTATTTCTAGATGTAGATCCACTGTGTATTGCTCGCAACTACACTTTATATAGCTATATGACATGGATCTACAGTGCATTTGATTGGCAGGCATGATTTTATTTCATTCAGAGCATGGGTATGCCCGCCTCAGTGATACAATTTTTATTTTGCAGATGGAACATCCCGAACTTTGGTCCCTGGGCTCACTTTCTTCATACGTTGGTGAACATTGGTAATGTATTTCGGCCATCAATACTCTTCTGACCTCACACATTAAGGGGCATCTGTTATAACCCTAATTTGCACCAGACATGCATACCTGGCATCAAGCCATCTCACTTTCCATTTTTTCCAAGCCACTATTGAACAACTCTTCTAAAAACCATCCTTTTGAAGGCATACGTGCCTTGCACCACTGTTTCACGCATGTATACGCTTGATGACCCACTACAGCCCGCATATACTAACAAAAGAACAAAAAATAGAAGGTTGGAGATGGAATACAAATTTCCAGGTAAGTTAACTAAACCGTTTGACCGCCCATAGCTGGTCACTCAACCAAATACCTAGCCCTTTCTAGCCTATAAAAGAAGGGGTAGGGGTCCCATTTGGGAGGAGGAAAATAATAGTAAAGAAAATCTACCCATTTTGGTATTCCCCTTGCCCCAATCTTTTGCAACCATTGTGTGAGAACTGAAGAGGAGAAGCATATGTGGAAGAAGTTGGTGCATAGTTGAAGAAGAGCCCAAGACCAGATTCGAGGAGCAGTAGTCGATCTCACCATTGTAAGTGACTTTTGTGAGGTTAATAGAAAGAATTACTTTTCCCGTCCCGCCATATGAGGTGTTCAATATTCAAATTTGGTTTATATTTTTAGAACCTCTAACCCACTAATTCATATATGATATGCATGTTCATAGTTCTTTGTTTGTTTGTTTGTGAATGCAGGTTATCTGTGGGAGGAGACTTGCAGTCAAGGAGAAATCGAACACAAAAGGATCAACACCAAGCGAGGGGTTCAAGGTAGAGTTACCAGATCCTTTTATCCTTGTGTTTTATGCATGAATGTGGGGTCTATGTCGGGATGATAGTAAAAGGTAAGAGACTTTCAAAGGTTATTTCTGCATGCATGACTAAACCCTTAGTGCTAGTCCGTAGAGAGATTTCTCACCCACAACAATATTCTTTTTAAATGATAAATATATCATCTAACTTTTTATATAACCATTGAATTATGGAAATGAAAGAGAATGAAATTGATAAATTAAGGAGATGAATGATAATGAAATTAACTTGATAATGAATGATAATGAAATTAACTTATAGATATTTAGCATTTCTTTTTTAAATGGATACTCTTATATCATCTACTATTTTAAGGTAGAAGAGTGGATATATTATATATAAGGAGTGGATATATTATATAAGACATGTTCTAATTACCAAAATATGGTTATTAAAGTTTCTTGCATAAATTTTGGTGTGTTAGGAAGTTATTTATTTATATAAAATTAATTTAAATGTGTTTTTTATAAAAACAAAAATAAATAAATAAATGTCGTTTTAATTAGAAAATAAAAATTAAATAAATACATTGGATTGAAGTGATTTATAATTTAAATGAATTTTTTTTATGTATAAAATGAAAAAACAAATATACTCATATGGTGATGAAAGAAGAATATGAAAGAAAGAGAATGAAATTGATAAATTAAGGAGATGAATGATAATTCAATTAACTTGATAGATATTTTGCATGTATTTTTTAAATGGATACTCTTCTACCATCTACTATTTTAAGGTAGAAGAGTGGATATATTATATAAGGAGTGGATATATTATATAAGACATGTTTTGATTACATTTTTTTTAATAATTTTTTTTGTTGGGTGTCGAGGAAGTGTTTTATTTATATTAAATTAATTTAAATGTGTTTTTTTTTATAAGAACATAAAAAAAATTAATAAGTGTCATTTTAATTAGAAAATAAAAATTAAATAAGTATATTGATTTGAAGTGCTTTATAATTTAAATGAGAAAATTTTATGTATAAAATAAAAAAACAAATATACTATATATATATTATATATATTAGAATTTGAAGTAATTTTTCTCGATGGAGTGTTATTGGATGGAGATGACTATGTATCAAGGTTTGATGTGGTGGCTCTAGGTATTTAGTATTTTATACTTAAATCTTGTATGGAGGATAAACATAGTAATGAGGATCGTCAGGTGGTTGAAGAATGGATCGATGGCTCACATAATTCGAGATTCCCACACACGACCTTGCATAATGCTTCTATTGATGACCAAGCACTGCAATGAAGGCATGGTATTCCCTTCTCTTGTGAGCATGATGACCAAGGCGAAGTTAAATTGCCACTTGGGAAAGGATATGGCTTCCAAAGTGTTTCGGATCTATTCCTTGCTATGGTATGTTCTTATTTATGATTGGTTTGTCTATGTGAATATTGCTTCATTTCCTCAGGCACATTCTGTCATGGTCCCTTGATCAAAATCTAGACCAGGGGTCAAATTTTAGCTCAAAAATCAACATTCTCGGAATTGCCTCAAAACGAACGTGAGCATAGCCCTCGTCATCACGAAACCAACGCAACTTGTTTCGTCTCAAACAGACTCCAGGAGCGAGAGATATCGCGATCTGTCCTGATCGTCAAACAGGTAAAAAATGGATGCTGACTGTGCAGTCCGTACAGTCCGTACGGATGCTGATGTGGCATGACCGTACGCTGGCGTGGCTTGACCATACCTGCTGACATGGCAGAGGTGATGTGGCAGTTTTTTGATTGGCTGACAGTTGGTCAAATCAGTTGACGACACGTGGCAATTTCTTGGCAAATGTTATGGTACCACGTGGCCCAGTCATGGGCTGCCACGTTCCACCCCGGTATTGGTCTATTTGGTTTGTTATGTAAAATTGTATTGGAGTCCGTGGGGTTCGACCCCCGGACCTCCCCAACCGGCTACGCCTTTGCAAGTCCGCCCTGCCAACGGGCCACACATTATTGCTTGTTTAATATATGTAATGCAATGTATTTCAAAACGATTTATGTAATGGTCAGCGGGGGTACGGGCTGGGGCTTAGCCCCAGCCCCCGGTCACACTCTCATTGCATATGACTCCACTCTCCGAGAAATGGCACGCATGAGATTTGTGTTTTCAAATATGTATAGCCCGCGGTCGTATGGTTTATACATGTGACCACAATCGAAGCGTGCAGGGCGTTTAAAACGGTTTTAAACCGTTAGCCCTTTTTTCCATAGAGTGTGGTTGTATGACCCCATATGCCAAAGTGCTAGGCGGTTAGGGGCTGGGGGCGCCCTAATCGTCCTACAGTTTGCACAGTTATGTGATTGTGCCCGGTGCTGGGTTTTCACTCTATATATTGCGTGTGTGCCAGGTTCATGACACAAGGGTGCGTTTTGTAGATGCAGAGACAACAAGCTTGAAGGAGGAAAATGGCAGGAGGCCTATCTTCCTCATCTTTTGGCCGATTGAGGTGCCGTAAAAGCCCAAATAGGGGTTTTTGGACGTCTTGAATCCATTGGCATTGTTATCAAGGCCATTTGAAGACTTCTTTTGTAGGATTTTAGCCATTGAAGTTTCAACAAGCTCTAGGGAGCTTGAAGCCCTCATTGATGGAGGACATGTTTTGGTGAGCCTATGTTTGATTTCTGTGATTGAATAAACATTTTTGGCTAATTGTTATGCTCTGAACACATTGGGACAGGTTTCAGAGGCTTTTGAGGACTTTTACTGGTGTTTTTTCCAAAGAGAAGCTCAGGGAAGCTTATGGCCACATGTAGAAGAGGTCATGCCCGGATGAGCCATGATCTGTTTTCAGAGTTCTATTAGTCATTTTTGGGGTTTTTA